>CAODLS010169872.1:0-29886 GCA_948243855.1 Flueggea neowawraea | reverse complement strand
CATTACACTCTTATTTACATAAATAAGAATTCTCCACATTCGTTATATTCAATTTGCTTGATTCCTCCTAATCATCATTGTAAAAGGATGTATATGGTTCTTCTAACATGGAATAGAATGCATTTTTTGTTTTTTTTTTTTTAAAGTTTCATGAAGGTTCTTAAATGTTGCAAAATTGATAATTTTATTAGGCAATTCAATCATATGTAGTTAAGGTGACAAATGTTTTTTTTTTTGTCTTTGTTTTTAAGAGCTTCATGTATCGTCAATGCGTTCAAGTTTTTATTTATTGTAAATTTATAAATTTCAACGATAATTTAATCACTTATAAAATGACATTTGCCAAATGGAAACAAGTCCAAAAAAATATGTATCTAAGAAAAGACTTTCTCTAACTTCTCTCTAATTTTTTCTCTCTAACTTCTCCTTCACAAACGTTTATTACGTTCGCCTTGTAGGTCTTTCTTCCTCCCCTGTGTCAACCCCTATGGCTTGTGAGGAGTGAGGTTTTTGTTCCCTTTTTCATTTTAGTGCTTTAATACAAATCTTCCTCCTTATTTTGTTGGTTTCACATCTTGATTTGTTTGGGGTGTCTCTGTTGGTTTTGACCTCTTTTACTCTGGTGATGCAATTACTTTGTAGTAGCATCTCAATTATATCCAAATATGTAGTGAGATGTTGTAATGACTCCTTATTGCATCTTGTTCGAATGATGGTAGGTGTAGTGCTTTGGCTTCGATGCTATGGAAGTCGTCTTTGTCGTTTATAGATTTGGATCTAATGTTTTTGATGGTCCTTCATTACTGGTTTGTCTAGCAATGTGATCATTTGGGTGTGTAATAAGTTATTGTAGGTGGTGATTTATTATCCTTCATTGCATTTGTGTCTGTATTGATGTTCTCTTGGGTTGCTTTATTAACTCACCAAAGAAAGAGAGTGGCATAATGATTGATTGCTCGTGTGTTGGTCTCCTCTTGCTAATTTCATCTTACAGTGGGCCAAGTAGGCTACTTATAGTTTGGTTGACCTGGTCTGGATGCAAGACCTTACCATTTAGTTGGTTTAGTTTTGATTTGTATTAGGTTAATGTCATTTCCTATAAGTCCCATTTATGTTAAACTTGTCTACAAGCATGTTGTATATCTTGTAGTAATCTTAGCTTGGCCCCTTGAATTCCCATCTTGTCACTTCCTAATGACCCGATCTTTATGCTTTGACGTCTAAAGATTTATATATTTCTTATATTTGATGGTTTTGGTTTCTTAATTATGAGTTTTCTTATTTTGGATGGTTTGTTTTTGTGCTTCTCCTATATGGAGTTTTGTCCAATTTGTCTGGTAGTTTAGGTGTTATGTACGATAAGTTTTCTAACATAAAAATGCTTATTGGCCACCAAATTTGGGTATGGTTTTTCTTTTCCTGTGGTTTTTTACATTGGTGTGCCACAAGAATTGATGGGTTGAACTCTATTTTGATGGTGTTAACGTTATTCTGGCGATCATCTGTTGCTAAGGTTGGAATTATTGCCAGCTTGAGGAGTGATTGTTGGTTTCGATGGTTCTTATAGCTCAGTTGGGTTGTCACAGTTTCTTGAGAAGGAATTTCAACTATATTTCTTGTTGGATTGCAGAGGTTGACCTAAGTATGGTGTTGATGGTAGTATGTTGACAGCCATGTGGAACAAAAGTTGGTCAAGTAGGGTTTTGGGTGATTCGAGCTTATTTAACCTACCTAAAATTTTGGTTGGCCTAGTGATTTGGCGATTTATTTTGAGTTAGATTATAGTCTCATAAGTCTTTAATTTGTATATAAGATTCTTTAGCCCTTGTTCAGGAGTTTTGAAGGGAAAGGGAAAGAGAGTATATAAAAGAGGGGAAAGTCATGGTAAGAAAAGAGGTGGAAAGAATATGTAATTTTTCTTGTTTGGAAGTTTGATAAAAGTAATAAAGATAATGACTTATTCTTTGTTTGGGAGCTTTGAGTGGAAAGGAGGAGAAAGAAAATATCTATAAAAACTAGGTTATAAATGAAGGATAGTTATAGAATTAAGAAAAATAAATAACGACAAAATTGAAAGTATGATGACAAAAGTTATAACATCTTGTCTTTCCACACGTTTTCCTCCTCTACCATCAATCTAAACAACCTTTTATGTTTATTGGACCCACTTATATCAATTAAGTAATCCAATTTTTATGAACAAAATTTCTTCTTGAAAAAAAACCCTCATACTACTTTTGCAAGCGTTTTAATTCAAATATTTGATAAAAGTATTATTTTTATTAAAATAATGTAATGATTACTATATAAGAAAGCCCATAAATGTGAATCCAAGGAAAAACCTAAAAGTTAAAACATAAGGCCTAAGACATGATTTACCCACCAAAGTTGTATGTACTCTTAAAATATCACCCTCCAACTTTCTGAGTGTTCAAGTTATCACTCATTGTTGACAATCCCATATGAACTAAGGTATAAAATCAGTGTGATGGCATTGCATGTAAAACATGCTCGATGATGTGTAAAAAGTAGCTTGACACCTTAGAATTTCAATCCTAATTAGCAATTCCAACCCAAAGCAACCTAACCCATTTTGTTTAAAAAAAACAATCAACTCGTTAATTTGAACCAAACCGATTCTAAATAAAACCTATTTCATCTCCCTTTGAAACGCCTTCTACAACTAACCCATTCAATTGAACCAAACTCATTCTAAACAAAACCAACGAACCCACCACCGACCCTGCTCTCCAATTTGGCTGTTAGAATACAAAAATAAAGTGACAGAGAGTTAAACTTCACTCCTTCAACCTTCCCCTTTTCTTTTTAAAAAGAACTCTCAAACAAAAAAAAATTGGCTCCTTCCTGCACCTTTTTCTCCTATACCATCAATCTAAATAACCTTTTACTATTTATTGGACCTACTTATATAAATTAAGTAATTTAATTTTTATTAATGAAATTTCTTCTTGAAAAAAAAACTCATACTACTTTTGCAACCATTTTAATTTAAATATTTGACAAAAATATTATTTTTATTTAAATAATGTAATGCTTATAAAAGAGAGCCTATAAATGTGAATCCAAGCAAATACCTAAAAGCTAAAACATTAGGCCTAAGACACGATTTACACATTGAAGTAGTGTTCCAAAAATATCACACCCAATTTTTTAACTATTCAAGTTATCCCTCATTGTTGGCAATCCCAAATGAACTAAGGTATAAAATCAGTGTGATGGCATTGCATACAAAACACGTCTTATGACGTGTAAACAGTAGCTTAACACCTCAGAATTTCAATCCTAATTAGCAATTCCAACCCAATACAATCTAACCCATTTTGTTTTCAAAAAAAAAATCAACTCATTCAATTAAACCAAACCAATTCTAAATAAAACTTATTTCCTCTCCCTTTTAAAATTCTTCTGTAACTAACCCATTCAATTCAACCAAACTCATTCTAAAAAAAACAACTAACCCCCTCCCACCCCTCCCTCCCTTGCGCTCTCTCTCTCTCTAGCCATCAACCACATGTTGAGTTCGGTTTTGATGATGATAAATACAAAATATCCATGAAAAAGGTGCAAAATTGCAGATTTACTGATATTTGTCAACAAAACACAATAACGATTCATTAAAGTACGTTAATGAAGATCAAAGCACCTTATTGATTCATTAAGGCACGTTAATGAATGCAAAATTGGCATCTAAGCACGCAGACGCATTGAGCCAAGAAGCAAAAAGTGTCAAACATTGATCTAAATATGCAGATGATTCATCAAGGCACGTAGATAAGGATCAACGCATGCAAATAGGGTGTAAAACACATTTTCGAATGATCTAAGCATTGTTGCGTAGATGAATTAAAGATGCAAACTTTTTATGAGAAGCTCAACGCACGTAAAGGGTTAGCAACGCACGTTGACGAGCTTTAGATGACAAAAAAGTTGAGACGCTCCTCTAGATTTCAAATTTGAATATTTCTCGTACAAGATGACGTCAGAATTAAAGGAGTGAACTTTGAGAATGACAAAACACCTTATTAATTGACAAAGAACTTTGATGAAGTCTGGGTAGAACGACAAAGCACCTCATTGATTGAAAAAGTACTTTGACGAAAGTCTGGGAAGAATGACAAGGCACCTTATTAATTGACAAAGCACTTTGATAAAAGTCTGGGCAGAACAACAAAGCACCTTATTGATTGACAAAGTGTGTTAATGAAAGTCTGGGTGAGGTTGGATATTATCGAACTAAGAGCAATGCATGTAGTACGTCTTACAATGCACGTAAAATATGATGACGTATGTCACGACCCAAGTCGGCCATGACCGGCGTACGAGGCGAACCGTCTATGGAAGCCTGGTCCGACTCGCATAGGCCTCGGAGTACAAAAACTCTACCCAATAAAAATCGTTATCAAATCATTTACATAAACAATAAAACATTTTGTATTGAAATCATACATATACATATGCCATAAGTTATACAAAATGAATTCTAAAAAATATATCAAAAATAATCATAATTCCAAAAGTCAAAATAGACTCGGTAACCCAACAACAACCTGGTGTAAATCTCTGCTAAAATAAAAAAGGAGCCTGAACCAATAGGGCACTCACAATCAAATGGAAAGCCTCACTAGGACTAAGATGCCGGACGGTTGCCGAATGCCAAAATGAGAACCTAAAAATAAGATGAGAAAATAGACAAGAAACATAGAAAAATGGGTAAGAATCCCTACTGAGGAAACGAAACTCCATATCGGCTCCATGCCTCACAAAAACTTTTTTGAAAACCATTCAAAACTACCACACACGAATATAAGTGTATATACGTATACACGCTAATATTATAATACAATAATTAGAAATTCCTTTTAAAAATTGTTCACAACCAAACTAAACAACAGGCAGAAACACACAAGATATATATATATATATATATGAAACGAATATGTGACCTGAAACTGATTGATAACATATCACATACAAGGTGGGCTCTGTCACTATACTGAAACTGAGTACATGCGTATGGGCCGGACACACGACTACTATAAACCCTGGTAACTAGGCCTTAATTGCGCAATGGTATATCAATGACTATGTTTATCCTACGTAGCACAGGTGCCCCATATCGAAGTATACATATATCACACATGTAACGAAAATCATTTTACCAAGAATATTTATAATCCTTATATAAATATGAAACAAAGATAATTTACAGATAATATTCAAATACCATATGAATATTATCATTTTCCAAAAACGAAAATTCAAATATTAATAATCACATGACCAGATTATTAATTAGCCAAACATTTATTAATCCCATTTTCAAAAAAAAATGTCTAGCACATCAAAAACATATAATTTGAAAGACACAGCCTATGTGTCTGAAGCTGTCATTCCACTCACCTAGTATCTGATGCTAAGGATCCAGTCAAGTACCACTCGTGGGTGGCTGATCATGCTGGCAGAAACATGAAGCTGGAACAAAGTTATCAGAAACACACATATATCAGAAACAAAGCGAAACAAGATGTTGGTATTGCGGTTGTACCGAATGTATGCATGAAATACAAATGTCATCTAAGCCTCGACGGCGTCGAAAACTAAAAATATACAAACTCCAAATCCGATAAATGCCCAACTGACTAGTCACTCATATAGACTAAAATTGACCTTCTGGTCATGAATCTAAAACCTAATCCAACAACCCAATTCAGAATCATCAAGATTCTTCACCCACATTTTTAGATCTCTCAAACCCAATATGAATTAGTCGTTCAGTCACAAAGCCAAACTCAAATCAAAGCATTCCTAACTCAAATCTGACCTTGTACAATAAAAACAACTTTAGATTCAACAAGGACATCACCAAAATCCAAATCCCTAGCTCGGAATAAACCCATTTCATTCAAACACGAAATCTCCCAAAACTGAAGTTAAAATCCCATGATTTCAACCTTAAACATCCTTAAACTAACAATGTTTAACTCCCCTAAACCCAAAAATAGTTGATCTAAAACCAACACTCATTTTTGAAAAACCCTAGATGAGTGTATGCAAAACAGAAATTGATGAAAAAAAGGGATGATCAGATGTTTCTTACCTCAATGAAGCAAAATGATGGATGGAAGGGCAATGAGAGAGAAAAATAGCCAATCTCTGGAGTTATTTCAGTGGTTGGGAGGAGTTAGGGCAGAAAGAAAAAGGTGGGCGGGTGTATTTATAGACCCACGGAGCCGAAACATGGTATCTCACTTAAACCGTCCAGAAAAGACTCATCTACGCGCGTTGTCCCTCTTTCTACGCACGTTGAACAAGGTTTACATGCGTAGAAGAAGCTTCAGCGTGCGTTGTTGCTCTTTACAGCCCACGTAGAAGGCTTGAGAACCTACCGTTCATTTCCAAGTGACGACAACGCACACAACACTCTCTAACGCACGCAAACTTGCTTAAACTTATTCATGGTCCATCTCAAACGTCGATCAACGTCCGCAAAACCCTCCTTTACGCACGTAGATGACTCCCAGCATGCCTCACGTACGCAGATTGCTTCCAATGACTTCTACACACCAAAAACCAAGATTCCTCACATCTAAAACACCCCGAAACCCAACGGATTGCTACAGTATTCCGTCTATAACAGTATGAGATATTATATGAAGTGTGATAAGCATGTTGGATAGAAAAGTAACTCACTCACATGGGTGTTTACTTTAATTTTCCTAATTTGTTGTGGGAGAACTAAAATGAGGCTGATTTTGAACGTAGAAAGAGATATAGAGCACGTTCATAATCAAAAGATTGTCTTGTGTTTTATAGTGGTGAGTCTATTGTAAATAAGCAAGAAAATTCGTATGGAGAGAGACGTACGCCATAGGATAAATTCCTATGTCGATCATTAAATGATCAGATACTAAAATTGAAAGATTTTAGCATATTCTGTCTTAAAACCAGAAGTAATCCTATTAAGTGTGGATTGAGGTTAGATGGCGAAATACATTGTAACTAAAGCTTTCGTGTGGTGTTAAAAATGTTGTATAAACATGCGCTCCTCTAAGGGAAGGAAAGAACACCATAACACATGATCATACTATGTGTGCTATATATACGACCAAAGGGATGGAAAAGATTAATAAACGATCTCACTTTTCCTAGTGTGAGACCCTACCTTGAACATGTGGTTCTTAGTATTACCTACCCTTAGAACCCTTAACACATTCAAAACATGTAGTTGAGTTTGACTACTCTAGCTTGCTGTTAATGGTCATGATTGATTTGACCAAGCGTGTCAAGTTGGGCAAGTAAACTTGGCTATATGAATTGTCTGATGTAAGAAGGGATGTTGGTTTCTAGACGCATTTGCACTAGTCTCATAAGTTTGCTTAGTTGACGATCATGTGGCATGTTACATAATGTGTAAACTATGAGTAAAGCTTTCGTGAGATCGAGTACTTCGAAAGCAGAGATTGTGTGGTTACGAACTAGGGAAAGGCATATGTTTTAGCAATATGTGCTGATGTTGTATACGATTTTGTAGAATGAAGTCATTCAACGAAAGACGCCTTCTAGCAGAATTAAGTTGTTAGTTGTTATATATCCCTTACATGTGTCTAATAATTATGCTCTTATCGTATGCTACTCATGCGGTCTATTTGCCTGTATAACGAGAGTATCGAGCATGGTAATATGAGTGCTAACTATGTTACATGATGATGTACCATATCGTTATGTGTGAGTGGAAGATGTTAAAAAAACGGTCCGCCCATAATGGATAAACCAAAATCGGTCGGTCAAGGTGAGAACCAAGACATTAGATCGAGCCCAATTGGTGAGCCTACTTGAGATGGGCCCCTAAGGCCCATTAGGGCCCAAACCTATTAGGCCCAAAATGGGCTCAATGAGTAAAGCCCATTAGAGCCCATTTGAGGGCTCATAAATATAAGGAATGAGGGAAGGAAAGAAAGAGGAAGGAGGAGGAGAAAGAGAAGGAAAGAAGAAAAGGAAAACAGGAAAGAAAAAGAGGGTCGAGAAAATAGTTTCTCCTTGCTCTATTCTTCCTCCATCTTCATCCTCTCCACCTCTCCTTCACTCCATAACTTCCTTCCTCTATCTTCGATATATAGAATATCTCAATCCGTATGGTATCTAGACGGCGAAAGAGTCGAGCTCTCTCGTCGACAATTCGACCATAGTTTACTCGCTAGACCAACATCAAAGTTTGATCTTGGCCTTGCAATCTGCTGCTGTTGAAAAAGTGCTTCCACTGGTATCGAGATTAATAATTCGATCATATTTTATTATATCGTTTATTAGTTAAAGTGGTGTATTTCTTTCATGTTAGAAATTTTGAAAGTTTATTTAGGTCACTGATAGTGTGTGACAATATTAATTTGATGGATTGTAATGGTACACAATTTTTGTAGTCAAAGCTCTTGAACTAGGATAAGGATTGACTAAGATGAAATCCCACCGATCTTTTTTCTTGATGAGTCATACTAAAAATCGAACCGACGACTAGTTGGCTTCTCTTTACTGTTTTACAAGTGTCATCTAGCCTAGTAATAGTATCACAGAAAAATGATAAAAAAATACATGAAATTAAATGAAATGGGGAAGGAAATTAACAACAGAAGATAGACAGACCATCTCACCATTCCTCCGCCAAACCCGTCCGCCTCCATTGCATCCTCTTCACCATCGAGCCTCTTTCGCCTTAGTCACCCATCACCTATTTACTTCACCCTACCAGAACCCTGCCTCCACCGAAACTGACATCCTCCATCCGCTTAAACCGTGACCACCAAGCCTCCACCATTTTTGTTACTCACCAATCACTACAGAAAATCACCATCCACACGCAAAACTGTAACTCTCTTTAATACCCACACCCAAGACCACCCCCTCTCCACCACAGAACCAAAACCGACCACACTCTCCACTCCAAACCCATAACAGCCGTCACTCTCTTCTCACTATCCATACCTCCAAAACCGTAACCCATTATGCCACACAAATCCGAACATCTCCTCCAACCACCCACCCAAACACCTTGCATGTTGTGATTCCACTCTTTTGGTTTCATTCCATTGACAAAGAAAGAGGAGAAACAAGAGATTAAGAACATAAACTAAAAAAGAGAAAAGAAATAAAAAACGAAATAAGAACGAAAATAATTAAAGAAAAAAAACAAAGAGAAATCAGTACCTTGAAGGGGAAGAGGACTTCAGATTTGGATCCCTTGTCACTGTAGAAATTTCTTCCTTTGCTTCTTGACCGTCGTTGCTTCCCTCTCTCTCGGCCTCCACGATCGCCGATCTCTCTCTCTCTCTCTCGGCCTTCCCTTGACGTGGATAGTTTTTCTCTCCCTCTCTTTCTCGGCTTGCTCTCGTTGCCACTGTCTCTAACTCTCTCTCAAAGACTCAATCTCGTTTGCATTTTGGTGACAATGAAAGCCTAATTAATCTGTTACTAATGTGTTGTTGTTTTGGTTGGGCTTCAAATATATGGGCTATTTTCTTTGCTTATTGGTTGTGTTATTTTCCATTACATTGAGATCTGATTTGTTTTGGCCTGGGTCAGGTTGGGCTTTTGTTGTTAAAAGTGGTTATGAGCTGGTTTGGGTCCATATATCAATTGGGTTCATTGGTTGGGCTCGTTTTGTATGTCTAACTGGTTTGAAATGTTGTTAGTTCGGTTTATGTTTGTGGTCCGGTTCGATTAGTCTACTGGTTTGGCTTTTATTGATTTGGGCTTTATTTTGGTTTGGTTCTACTGGTTTGTGTTTCACTGGTTTGGTTTGATCGAGATACTAAATTTATGTGTGAATTTTTGTGCCTTATTTATTTGATTATTTGCTCATTTTATGTATTTTTGACAATTGTGGACCAAGCATCCATTATTTTGGAAGTTATTTTTCTATCATTACATGCACATTCAATAAATTCAAAATCTTAATAAAATTAAAAGTACCAACAATAACCGAAATTTCTCTAGTTGGTTGGAAAATCTTCAATAAATATACAATATATATACATACATATATATGTATATATATATATATACATACATATATATGTATATATATATATATATATATATATATATATATATAACAACAACAATAATAATAATAGTAAAAAATAAAATTTTTATCGAAAGCCTGAAAGGCTAATTTTGATAATTACAAATTTTCTCCAGTAGTTGAAAAAATCTGTAATAATAAAAAAAATAAAAAAAAATAATATATAAATACATATTAAAATTTTCTAGTTGGTTGGATGGCTTATTAATATGACTATTAGATTTTACCAGTTAATTGAAAATTTTGAAAAGGCGTAATAATTACTTTAATCCTTCCAATTAGCTAGTTGGATTACAATAACAAAGTTCAATTTTTCCAGTTAATTGGTAAAATTGAATATAATAATAATAATAATAATAATAAAATATAAAATAAAAACATTCTCGTTTTCGCCCAACTTTTTGAATCAGATATTTTACAAAGAGAATTTTAAATCATGATAAGTGAAATTGTATAACTTTTCAAAAATGGGTCTTCCACAAAATTGCAAAGGATTTTAACATGATTTAAACTCCTCTGAATAATTTATTTGATTCCTCTTAGTATTGGGTTGAATAACGTGGGCTTTGATCCTATATACAAACGCAGGTACGTAGGCACTTGGAATATCACCCAGAGTTCAAGTCTATTTTTCAAAAACCCCTAAATGACCCTAATAAATAAATGATCCATTCATTTCAATAAGAATTCCAATCAAATAACACATAATTTGAGGTGTCGTTCTTTGAACGACGTCATAGGAGTGAAATTAGTTTATTTGCTACGCATAATCGTACTCTCGAACCCTCACTGAACAAAGACTATAATTTTATAAGGTGGCCAATTGCACCGTGAAAAAAGATTGGTGGCGACTCCTGTTTTCGAAACATATTATTATTCGATCGTCACGCCGGGGTCTGGTGTTGACAGCTTGGCGACTCCGCTAGGGACATTATCTACGAGTCGAGCCTTATTTGTTATGTGCTATATTCATGTCTTGATTGTGATTATTCTTTTTATTTTATTTTATTGTCAATGCATGCATAAGTTATATACCAGGGCTTCCCCTTTTAGGATTAGACCGAGGGGAAAAGTACTAAGACTTTCGTGAGTTCGTTGTGATCTCCGCATGGGCTCACGAAACCCCCTCACTCAAATTGGATCATTTTCGCTAAAACCTATAATGAGTTAGGATTGGAGACCTTGCTAGCTCAGTGACTGACAACAGGAACAATCTGAGAACCTTTTAATCCCTAGGATTAGAAGAAACCTTATCATTTATTATATTTATAAATATTCCTTTGTAATTCTAACCTTACTTGCTATTAGTTTTTGTGGCCTTTTGATTTGCATTCGCATCATATTTTATGCATTTGCTCCATTTTCATATTTCAAATTAATTTGGTTTTTATTTCGTTTCTTTTTTTTGGAATTCGATCCACATTTGCATCACCATTCATATATTGTCTATAGTGTACAAAATTTTATAAGGGATTTTCAAATAAAGGCATTCAAAAATTTTCTAAAGTTTTTTTGAATTGTATAGGTTTTTGAATACATTCATACATTGCATCATGATTTTTCACACTACATTAAAAAAATAATAATAATAAAAGAAAAAGAGAAAAAAGAATTTGACTCTGGCCTCTTTTTAAACTCTTCTAGGGGAGAAAAAGATCTCATTAGGATAGCTTCTCAAAAATTGTCCCCTCAGGTTAAACATCAATACAACACTTGAAAAAATAATCGAATGATGGAAGATTAGATCATAGAATTATCAGAAAAAATGGAAAAAATGCAAACAATTGCTGAAGCAGTGCAGGAAAAGAAAGAACAAATGGCATAACTTATGCAATTTATTAAGGTTGAGAAAATGGTTGGAGGAGATCCGTCCATAAAAAAATCCACAATTTCCACTAGGATTTACTCCAGTTCATTATTCCCAAATAGCAGGTAATAGCTCTCATGCTCAGAAAGGCCAAGCTAGGGGGCAACCATATCCTTTAAAAGGTTACCCCGCTGCCACCCCTGCACAACAATTCCAAGGTGAAAATGTGAATGATCTTGTCATCATACTGGATCTAGAAGAAATAAAAAAGAAAAGTTTCTCAGAATCAATGGAAGAAGTAGGGGCAAAACAGAAGTTGGAAAGTTTGGAGGAAAGGTTGAGAGCAATTGAAGGCGTTGATGCATGCAATGCAGTTAATACTTCAGATCTTTATTTAGTAACTGATGTGGTGATCCTGCCTAAGTTCAAAGTACCAGAATTTGAGAAATATGATGCCAAGAGATGCCTAGCCACTTATTTCGCCATGTATGTTAGAAAAATGGTTGCTTGCCCTCATGACGAAAAGTTGTTAATACACTTCTTCCATGATAGCTTGACAGGGAATGCAGTAACATGGTATGTGAAATTGGGTCGTTCAAGGATTCATAGTTGGAAAGACCTAACAGGGGATTTTCTTAGCCATTACAAATACCTAATGGAAATGGAACCCAGTAGAATTGACCTCCAAGCTATGGAAAAGAGAAGCAATGAAACTTTCAAGGGGTATGCTCAAAGGTGGCGCAATCTCCTCTTTCGAAAAATGAATTGGAGACTATTTTCATCAGCGCCCTCAAAGCGCCATACTATGAGAAATTAATTAGTCACACCTCTGGGAACTTTTCACATTTGGTTATTGCTAGCGAAAGAATTGACAAAGGGATCAAGAAAGGAAAAATACAAGTTTCATTTACTGAAGACAAGAAGAATTTTAGGAAAAAGAAAGAAGAAAATGTTCAAGCTGCGAGCATGGGGGCATATGGGAATTATCACCCTCATTATCATCTGCAATCTCCCACATACCCTTACTCATCATATAATCCATATCAACCAATTTGCTCACAAATAAATGGTATTTCACAAAGATCTCGCCTATACTCCCCTACCTTAGGCTAAATTATCAACCAAGAAGCGCTCAAACATCTTCATTTTCTACACCAACAGATGTATAACCCACGAGTTCTTTTCCTAGTAGAAGAGGGGCAAAAAATGATTCCAAACCCGTTGAATGAAAATCACCAACTCAAACCAATGCCTATGGAGCTTTAAAACCTCCTTACCCTAGATGGTACGACCAAAATGCTCGTTGTGATTAGCATGCAGGGGTTATATGGCACTCTACCGAGAATTGCACTGCTTTAAAACACAAGGTTCAAGCTTTGCGAGACGCCAAATGGTTAAATTTTAGTCAGTCTCCCGCAAAACCAGATGCCAATGGAAACCCATTGCCAAATCGTAGGAATGCAATTATGAGTGCTCTTGAGAGTGAGCCTTCTACTACTATTGCTAGTGTTCAGTCATCCATGAGAAGTCACGACTCATCCTAAGACGTCGCTATGCAGTCAGAAAATTCTTCTATTTTTCTATGATAAAAAAAGAAAAGAAAAAAAGAAAAAAATGAAACAATTGCAAAGCTTTCGAGTTACTAGAGATTATTCCAAAGCAATGCAACATTTGCATTTTTGTCGGCTCTGCCCAAAGCCATTACTTGAACTTTACATAATGGGTATCATTTTGTCTATATGTTTTTAATGAATTAATAAAATAATGCATTTCTTCGAATCTATCTTCTTAATCTTTTCTTCTTTCTCATTTGCTTCCCATTTTTTCTGCTTTATGGTATCCTCTTTTAGATCTATTCATGAAGAGTCTGACAACAAAACGAGTGACAATCTATAGCCTGACTTTGAGAGCCCTCTTAACATAGCTAAAGAAAAGAAAGCAAGAAAAAAAAAGAAAAGAAAGAAAAAAAAGAAAAAAAAAAAGATTTGTAGCATTACTCACTGAATAATTTGATGTTTTGCCATGGTCATATGAGGATACACTAAGGTTTAGAAGAAAATGGACAATATTTCTTTAATGGAACTTCAAATGCCTTGGGACATGAAATTGAGGCAATGTTGATTTCTCTAGAGGAAAAATTTTATCCTCTCACTGTCAGACTATGTTTTCCATCCACAAACAATGTCATTGAATATAAAGCATGTGTTTTAGATTTGGAAACGGCCCTTGAAATGTGAGTCAAAGATTTAAAAGTATTTAGATATTCAACATTAGTGATTCATCAATTACACAAAGAAAGAAAAAAAAGGGATGCTAAGTTAGTGCCCTATCAATGGCTCGTGTCTCAAATGAAAAAAGATTTAGAAGTACACTTTGAAAATTTTCCATGCAAGTATAATAAATTCTTGATGCATCGGTGATACTCACCATAATGTTTCAACTGGAATCAAACACTGAAGTCCATCCAAGAGAAATGACTTCCTCAATGCACAAAATGGAACTACGTTGTGACTTAATCCTTCTTCAAAAGGCACATAGGCAGTTTGGCATCCAACCCAAATTTAGTCACACAAAAACAAGAGAAGTCTGCTAGATTGAAAACCCCAAAGGACTATTTAGGCAAAAATTAGGACACACAAAAACAAAAAGAAAAAGAGAAAAAAAAAAAGAAAAGAGTTTGCTAGATTGAAAACCCGAAAGGGCGATCTAGGCAAATGTTGAGAAGTTAAAAAAATTAAAAAAAGAAGAAAAAAAAGAGCAGAAAACCAAAGCAAAAGAAAAAGCAGTACGAATATCAAATGTAATATCAGGGCAAGGGGCATCACATCCCGGTGTGAACTGTAAAACAATAAAGATGTGAAGATGTGTTTGCATGTGTGCCAAATGCAATTTTTCAAAAGGAGAGCAGAAAGTGGATCTGATAAGAAAGATAGTATCAAGAAATTTAATCCCAGTAAAGGTCAACTTGAGAAAACCCTAAAACATGATAAAAGAGACATCAAAAGGGCAAGAAAAGACAAAAAAGACATTCTTTTGAAAAAAAATGATAAAAAGATATACTTTTGTGAAAAAAAAAGATGTTCACAAGAAGGATTTTGAAAATCATAATCACACCATGACAATCATGCATCTCATTGTCAAGTTTTTATCATCCTACACTAGAGGATAAAATATAATCACATTTAAAAAAAACAAAAAATACTAAAAGCTCATTCTTATGACATGCATTCATATGCTCTTTTACTTGTAAAGCCAGACTTTGATATCAAGATCAAGTCTTCATACAGATTTTTATTCTCATACCTGAGGTCAATCCTCAAACGAGTTTTTCATTACCGTCCATGAGGTCAATCCCCAAGCGGATTTTATTCTCATCCCTGATGTCAATCCTCAAATGAGCCTTTCATTACCGTCCTTGAGGTCAATCCTCAAACGGATTTTTATTTTCGTCCTTGAGGTCAATCCTCAAACGAGCCTTTCATTGCAGTTCCTTAGGTCAATCCTCAAACGAGCTTTTCATTGTCATCTTTGAGGTCAATCCTCAAACGAGTCTTTTATTCTCGTACATGAGGTCAATCATCAAACGAGTTTTTCATTGTCGTCCATGAGGTCAATTCTCAAACGAGCCTTTCATTGTCGTCCCTAGGGTCAATCATCAAACGAGCTTTTCATTGTTGTCACTAAGTCCAATCCTCAATCGAGCCTTTCATTCTCGTACTTGAGGTCAATCCTCAAATGAGTTTTCCATTGTCGTCCCTGAGGTCAATCCTCAAATGAGTTTTTCATTATCGTCCTTGAGGTCAAGCCTCAAACAGATTTTCAATTCCCAGCAATCTCTGGAGTCAAGCTCTATATCGTTCATTTTTTTTTATTCCCAATGACCTCTAGAGTCAATTTCCATGTCATTCATTTTATTCCTAGCGACCTCTAGAGTCACGCTCTATGTTGTTCCTTCAATTTCCATTGACCTTTAAAGTCAAGCTCCATGTCGTTCTTTCAATTCCAGTGACCTCCAGAGTCATTCTCCATGTCATTCATTTTATTCACAGTGACCTCTAGAGTGAAATTTCATGTCGTTCCTTTAATTGTCATTCACCTCTGGAGTCAAACTCCATGTAATTCATTTTTTTCAGCGACCTCTGGAGTCTATAGCATGTTAATTTTATTCCCATCGACCTCTGGAGTCAAACTCCATGTCGTTTTATTTCAAATTGTTGTCATTAAATTCCATTGGCCTCTAGAGCCAAGCTCTATGTCACCTTAACAATAGAAGCTTATACTATCTCACTATTCCTCCACAAACCCGTCGGCCTCCATTTCATCCTCTTCACCATCAAGCGTCTCTCGCCTCAGTCACCCATCACCCATTTCCTTCACCCCACCAGAACTCCACCGAAACTGACATCCTCTATCCACTTAAACCGTGACCAACAAGCCTCCGCCATTTTCGTTACTCATCAACCGCTACAGAAAATCACCATCCACACGCAAAACTGTCACTCTCTTTAATACCCACACCCAAGACCGTCCCCTCTCCACCACAGAACCAAAACCGACCACACTCTCCACTCCAAACCCATAACCGCCGTCATTCTCTTCTCACTATCCACACTTCCAAAACCGTGACCCATTCTGCCACACAAATCTAAAAATCTCCTCCAACCAGCCACCCAAACACCTTGCATGTTGTGATTCCACTCTTTTGGTTTCATTCCAATGACAAAGATAGAGGAGAAAGAAGAGATTAAGAACATAAACTAAAAAAGAAAAAAAGAAATAAAAAAATGAAATAAGAACGAAAATAATTAAAAAAAAAAAAAAGAGAAACCCATAACTTGGAGGGGAAGAGGACTTTAGATTTGAATCCCTTGACACCGTAGATATTGCTTCCTTTGCTTCTTGACCGCCACTGCTTCCCTCTCTCTCTGCCTCCACGATTGCCGATGTCTCTCTCTCGGCCTTCCCTTGCCGTGGTTAGTCTTTCTCTCCCTCTCTTTCTCGGCTTGCTCTCACCGCCGCTGTCTCTAGCTCTCTCTCAAAGACTCAATCTCGTTTGCATTTTGGTGAGAATGAAACCCTAATGAATCTGTTAGTAATATTTTGTTGTTTTCGTCGGCCTCCAGATATATGGGCTATTTTCCTTGCTTATTGGTTGTGTTATTTTCCATTTCGTTGAGATCTGATCTGTTTTGGGCTGGCTCATGTTGGGTTTTCTTTTTGAAAATGGTCATGAGCTGGTTGGGGTCCACATATCAGTTGGGTTCATTGGTTGGGCTCGTTTTGTATATCTGACTGGTTTGAAATATTGTTAGTTCGGTTTATGTTTCTGGTCCGGTTCGGTTAGTTTACTGGTTTGGCTTTTATTGATTTGGGTTTTATTTTGGTTTGGTTCTACTGGTTTGTGTTTCACAGGTTTGGTTTGATTGAGATACTAAATTTATGTGTGAATTTTTGTTCCTTATTTATTTGATTATTTGTTCATTTTATGTTTTTTTGACAATTGTGGACCAAGCATCCATTAATTTGGAAGTTATTTTTGTATATATATATATATATTAAAAAATGAAATTTTTATCGAAAGCCTTACCAGTTTGTTGGAAGGCTAGTTTTGATAATTACAAATTTTCTCCAATTAGTTGGAAAAATCTGTAATAATAAAAAAATAATAAAAATAATAATATATAAATACATATTAAACCTTACTAGTTGGTTGGATGGCTTATTGAAATGACTATCAGATTTTATCAGTTGGTTGGAAAATTCGAAAAGGTGTAATAATTATTTTAATCCTTCCAATTGGTTGGTTGGGTTACAATAACAAAGTTCGGTTTCTCTAGTTGGTTAGCCAAATCGAATATAATAATAATAATAATAATAATAAAACATAAAAGAAAAAAATTCTCGTTTTTGCCCCACTTCTTGAATTAGATATTTTGTTAAGAGAATTTTAATCATGATAAGTGAAATTGTACAATTTTTCAAAAATGGTTCTACCACAAAATTGCAAAGGACCTTAACATGATTTAAAATCCTCCGAGTAATTTATCTGATTTCTCTTAGCATTGGGTCGAACTACGTGGACTTTGATCTCGTACATAAACGCGGATACATAGGCGCTTGGGATATTACCCCGAGTACAAGTCCACTTTTGAAAAAACCCCCAATGACCCTAATAAATAAATGATCCATTCATTTCAATAAAAATTCTAATCAAATAACACATAATTAAAGGTGTCATTCTTTGAACAGGCGTCGTAGGGGTGAAATTAGTTGCTTCCCTCCGCGTAACCGTACTCCCAAATCCTATCTGAACGAAGACTAGAATTTTATAAGGTGGTCAATCACACCTTAAAAAAAGATTGGTGGGACTCCTATTTTCGAAAGCTATTTTTATTCTATCGTCGATGGTCGCGCCGGAGTCTGGTATCGACAACAAGGTTGCTCCAAGTCGAATAGTTTTAACAGCTTAAAGGCGCTTCAAAATATTAATGAATTCATTACACTAAAGTAACATTATATTTGAGCTAAATTACGATAGAAATAATACGGTAAGAGTAATTTAGAACCGATCAGAATCTACCATTGGAGTTTGAAATTTGAAACTTTTCTTGGTATTGGACAAACTATATGTCAAAATACCACCTAAAACCCTGCATGTTACTTAACCACATTCCAGGTCCAATTTTGAGTTAGAATTAAATTGATTATGTAAACCGCGGTGTTAAGCAAACAAACAATAGAAACACAGAATATAGAAAGCGAACAATCACACACAACACAAGAATTTATGTGGTTCGATCAATTGATCTACGTCCACAGACAGAAAGAGCGAGCAATTGCTTTATTCACTATGATAATCGGCCAAAAGGTTACAAGAGATTTCCCAAGATATTATTTATATGATTACAATTATTCCTAGGTAAAATAAGTCACCTTAAATCACTAAAACATGTCATACAAGGCTCTAAAATCAAGACACGAGCACAATTAAGACATGGGTGGGAGACATATTACACGGAAAAAATCACACGTTTGTGTGTCGAACGACTCGGATTGGAGCTTCACGAGTAGGGACATGGCTGTGGGTCGGGCCATGTCCTCCGCAACGATCATGGCTAAGGCCGTGGCCACCAAATTTTAACCTTTTTGGTTCCAGTGTATCACATGGACTCCACCACGGTTTGACACCTCTAAATATGGTTTGTACACGTCTGTGTACACCCAGACTTAACCCAAAATGCCACCAATCTTCTTCAATTCATCTCCAACTTGTTTTACCTAAATGAAACACCCACGTGACTTCAACGCTTGTACAAGAAAATACAATTCAACTTCAACAATTCTCCACCTTGAATTTAATTTTCTTTCTTTCTTTCATTCAAAATAAAGAATCACTCCTCTGCCATGCTCGAGTGGTTTTATCCTTCACAACTTGTGGTTTTATCCTTCACAACTTGTGAGAACACTTCGTTATAGTCAATCTCTTCCTTCTGTGAAAAACCTTTCAGCACAAACCTTGATTTGTAATTAGGTGGTTCATCATCTGAAATCCAGTCTTTATTCTAAAAAGCCATTTATAATCAACTGGTTTCACTCCTTTTGGCAAAGGCACAAGTTTCTAAGTTTGATTTTTCTGCAATGATGTCATCTCTTCATCCATTGAGCTTAGCCATTTTTCTTTTTCTTTACTTTCAACTGCCTATTTATACGACATTGGTTCCTCCCTATCAATTTCTTCGGCCACTGCTAAGGCAAAAGCAATAGGATCAGTAATATTGGTACTAACACAATCCACATACCTCGCAGGCCTCCAAAATTTTTGTCTTAGCCTACTTGTTGCCATACTCTGTGAATCATTCTGATTGATATCGAGTTGTTCAACAGGTGTGTCAATTACACCATTCTTCTTTTGAGTATCAATCTCAAACTCCACCTTCTTGTTTGCACCCAGATCAATTTCATTATTTCCTGCAAAATCACCAAACTCCTTCCTCTGGCCAAAAATAGTAGATTCATCAAAGATCACATCTCTGCTAATAATAAACCCAGCAACATACCCTAGAAATATGCATTTAACTACCCTAGGCTCTAGTTTACCATCACTAACATGAGCATAAGCAGGACATTCAAATATTCTCAAGCCAGAATAATTATAGGGTTTACCGGACCATACCTCTTTGAGGAGTTCCAAAATCAATTGCAGTCGATGACGATCTATTAACCAGATAAGCTGTAGTGTTAACTGCTTCAGCCCATAACTGTTTTGACAACCCATCATCTATCCCCATGCACCTAGCACATTGAATAAGTGCTTGATTCATCCGTTCTACAACTCCATTATGTTGTGGCGTATGTCATACAGTGTAATGCCTCACTATACATTCTTTTCGGCAGAACTCATCGAATTCTTTGTTACAGAATTCAAGTCCATTATCAGTTCTGAGTGTATTGACTACTTTCCCAGTCTGTTTCTCCACCATAGTTTTCCACTCCTTGAACTTCCCAAACACTTCATCCTTCGACTTTAGAAAATATGCCCACACTTTTCTAAAGAAGTCATCAATAAATGTTACAAAGTACGTACATCCACTATGAGACTCCACCGAAGAAAGACCCCATAAATCAGAGTGAATATATTCAAGGACCCCTTTAGTAGTGTGACTACACATACTGAATTTCACCCTGCGTTGTTTACCCATAACACAAGTCTCACAAAACTTCAGCTTTTCGGTCTCAACACCATCTAATAGCCCTTTCTTACTCAAAATGGAAAGCCCCTTCTCACTCATATGCCCCCAATCTTCGATGCCACAACTCTGTACAATTACCCTTCTTCTTTATAGAATCAGTAACCATGGAGCTCAACAACGCCGCCATTCCCAACACTAAACTACCCATCAATTATAAATCACATGCTACAATTTGTCTTTCATCACTACAACAGCTCCCAAGGACACTTAAGAACTCCAGTACTTCCAAAGAATGTGTACCCATTTTTATCCAATGTACCAACAGAGATCAAATTTGTTTGCAGTTTATGAACATACCAGACATCCAATGTCCTAACCATTCCATCAAACATCTTGATTTGCACTGAACCACTACCCTTGGCACTCAACTCCCCATCATCGCCTAACTTTACACTACCATTCTACTCTTTGAAAGTAGTAAATAACTCCCGTGAATAAGTCATATGATAAGAAGCACCAGTACCTAAGACCCAAGTTTCTGCAGAAATAGTTGTACTAACAGTCAGAACATCGCCTCCTTCTCCCTCATCAGAACTATCCTGTTTATCAGAACCATTCTTAGCTGTAACAACTTGCGCATTACTATTTAATCCCTGTCCATTTCCCTTATTCCTTTGTGGCCAATTCTTTCTAAAATGCCCCGTCTCTTTATAGTGCAAGCATCTCAATGCAGACTTTGATTTTGAACGCGACTTACTACGTCCTCCACCATTTTGTTCCATGTTCCTGCCCCTACTCACAGTTAACCCAGACTCCACACTGTCTTGCCCCGAATTAGAAACTAACTTCTGCAATTTTTTAGACTGTAGAGCATCTTTAACATCATTTATTGATATACTATCCATACCATACATCATAGTATTTACAAAATTTTCATAAGAGCTAGGCAAAGAACACAACAAAATCATGGTCTGATCCTCTTCCTCAACTTGAACACCAACTCCTTGCAAGTCTAAAATAATTTTATTAAACTTATCAAGGTGATCTTTTACCGGCATAACTTCTGACATCTTCAAGGTGTGCAATCACCTTTTTTGATAAAGTCTATTGCTCGGTGACTTTTTCTGATACTTACTTTCTAGCTTTCTCCACAAGTCAACTGTTGTAGTCTCATCTGCTACCTCCCTCAGGACTTCATCTGTCAGACTTAACAGATTCACACTTTGTGGCCTAGACACAATCTCGTCCCTCTGTGCCGCTGTCAATTCTGTAGGTAATTTCTCCTCTCCTCATATTGCTTATGCACACTTTTGCTGAACCAGAAATGCCTTTATCTTCAACTTCCACATGGTGAAATCATTCGAGTCATTGAATTTCTCAATCTCAAATTTGTATGAAGACATATTCTTTCTGTAGATCTGAACCCAGGAGTTTTTAAACAAACTTCTGTGGCTCTGATACCACTTGTTAGACAAACAAACAATAGAAACACATAATATAGAAAGAGAACAATCACACACAACACAAGAATTTACGTGGTTCGATCAATTGATCTATGTCCACGGGCAGAGAGAGCGAGCAATTGCTTTATTCACTATGAAAGTTTTCAAAAAGGTTACAAGAGATTTCCCAAGCCACTATTTGTATGATTACAATGATTTCTAGGTAAAATAGGTCACCCCAAAGCCTTAAAACATGTCATCCAATACTCTAGAATCAAGACACGGGCGGGATACAAGTTACACCTCCAAAATCATGCGTCTGTGTGTCGAACTGCTCGGACTGGAGCTTCACGGGCAGGGACACGACCATGGGCTAGGCCATGTCTTCCTCCACGGTTGTGGCCACGACCGTGGCCACCAAATTTTAACCATTTTCGGTTCTAGTGTATCACACAAGCTCCAGAACAGTTTGACACCTTTGAACATGGTTTGTACACGTCTGTGTACACCCAGACTTGACCCAAAATGCCACCAATCTTCATCAATTTATCTCCAACTTGTTTTACCCAAACGAAACACCCAAGTGACTTCAACTCTTGTACATGAAAATACAATTCAACTTCAACATACGACAACCTCTGCCAAGCAATCAGGGACGAACTAGAGGGTCCGAGAAGGTCCCATGAAACCAACCCCCAAGCGTTGGCAACACCTATATATGTAGGATGGGGTGTCACCGGAGCTTGAAGAGGGCTGGAAGCCAATTTGAATAAGAATTTTGTTGTCTGCTGTAAATGAATTGTATTGACATTTGTTCTTATTTCATTTGCAATATGATGGCGAACTTTATCTTTTAGCTACAGATCAAGGTTATATAAACCAACCTAATTTAGTATGGGATAAACTGCATGAGGTGAGAGTTTCTGCTTTTTTTACAAAGTAGTAGCCTGCCATTAAATAAAGCTTGTAGTTGAATTTGGTAAAGGGCTATTGGTTTGTTCAGATAGCTATGAAATTACGACTTTCTGTTAGAGTTGAATACAAATAGGCTTTGCTTGGTTTGAGTTTTGCATCATTATATATGGTCAAGTAATACAATTTTCAGGTTTTATTGCTTATTCTTGAAATGGAATAAGATTCTTAATGTGCTTCTCCTGAATTTCTTTTGTTGTGTCTGTATTGGTGTTGTTTGGAGGCTCGAGGATAGAAATAGTGAAAAATCCTCGCCGACAATGTTGTTCGTTTAGTAAGTTGTGTTCTCTCTTTCTTTAAGTAATTTCTCTTAGAGGTCATATTTTAGGGTTTGAATTTATTAATTTAATAATGTTGATTGTTGATTGAATATAAATATGAAAAATTCTTGTTTAAGCTTGGAGCATGAGTGGAATATGCACTAAGTTAATTAACAACTGACATGTGGTTTCGTGAGGTGTTTTGTGCTAAAGCAAAATATTTAGCGTTATCGCCAAACTTTACGTATATCTCGCATATCAACCGTTAATTGGTTTGTGCATGAATGAGATATACATGCATTAAATTTAGTCGAGAATTTTCAGATAAATAGTACATCCGGATGAAATTCATTTTTTGGTCCGTCACTGCAAAGAATGACAAGAGAAAAAAAACTTGACACATCGTATAATCCAATCATTGCAACTACCAACATAAATCAGGTAAACTAAGTCACCAGAGCACAAATCTTGAAATTACCCGCATAATCACTTTCACAATTATCAGTCAATGGATTCCGAACCAACCCAACAAACCATCAGCAGCAGCAGCACCAACCTCCCGTTAGTCTATGTCCACCGCCCCCCATCCTTCTTCTTCCCTTTCAAACCCCACCTTGAACCTCACTTCTACCTCCTAGACCCACTTGAATCACCACCACCACCGCCACAACTCATACAATCCGTACAAGTCTTACTCTGTGTTGGCTACGCTCCGATCACGTCCCACACACTCACTCTCTTCCCTTCTTTGCAGCTTATTGTGGCCACCAGTGCTGGTCTTGATCACGTTGACTTGCAGGCGTGTCGCCGACGTGGACTCACTGTCTCTAATGCTAGTGTGGCATTTGCTTCTGACGCTGCTGACTATGCGGTGGCGCTTCTGATTGATGTTTTGAGGGGAATTTCGGCTGGTGATAGGTTTGTTCGTGGTGGGTTGTGGAGTATGAAGGGTGATTACCCACTTGGTTTCAAGGTTTGTTTCTTTTTGTATTGATCTTGATCATCTTTTTGAGGATGTGTGTTCTGGTTTTTCTTAATTAATTTGAATTCTTGGTGGAAAAGTTTGAACCTTTAGACTTGAGAGGGTTTATGAATCTTAGGAACCTTGCTAAAACAGAGGAGCTGAAGTCCCTGCAGATTCATATCGTTACATACCTCGAAAGCAATGTGGGTTAGGCGATTTAGTTCACTTATGTATACCAGAATTTGCAATATAATGTTGTTTTGGATAGTGAGTATAACTTTTTTTTATTTGCTTGCCTAGAGATCGAACGACGGCTCCTTCTTATTGAAGTTGACTCCAAGCCCATTAGTATAGCAAGTGTACTTGTTAAAGGGCAAGTAGATACAGCTAATATTCTAAATCTCGATGTAGTTCTGAGGCAGTAATGTTGGCTTTGGCCAGTAAGAAGGAATGTTTGTTGATGTTCATAGATGTGCATCTCCTGCTCACAATGCATTTCATATAACATTGTGTGTCTATTGCTGTTTGGTTATTATATTATATTAACAAGTAAAACCGAATTGCAGTTAGGAGGAAGACGAATTGGGATAGTTGGGCTTGGAAATATTGGTTCTGAGGTTGCAAAAAGGCTTGTCGGTTTTGGCTGCAGCATTGCCTACACATCAAGGAAGAAGAAGCCGGCTTTTCCATACCCTTACTACCTGAATGTGCATGACCTTGCCACGAACAGCGATGTTCTCATTCTTTGTTGTTCACTGACAGAAGAAACTCATCACATAATAAACAAGGATGTGCTGCAAGCATTACGACAAGAAGGTGTGATTATTAATGTTGGACGCGGATCCCTTATCAATGAGAAAGAACTCTTGCAGTTTTTAGTAGAAGGGAAGATTGGCGGTGCTGGTCTGGACGTGTTTGAGAATGAGCCTGTTGTGGCCAAAGAACTATTTGCCCTGCAGAATGTTGTGTTATCTCCGCACCGAGCCATTTTGACGCACGAAGCTATAATGGAAGCATTGATAGAACTTGTTGTTTCCAACATTAAGGCATTCTTTGCAAATGAACCTCTGCAGTCTGTAGTCCAAACTGAATGAAGGACTATCCATTTAGTTTAAATTTGTTGAAATTCCACACACTTTTTGTCTCCAATAATTTGATTTTCTTTTTCCGTAGAAAAAGTTAAACTGTATGTTATAACTTGCTTCTGTTTTTGATGCTTAATACAGATTAAGGAAGGAGAAACAAGCACCAACTGATTTATAAGCACATCTTTAAAATTAAATTTATGCATAAAACTTCTTGTTCTAATGGCATTTACCAGGCTTTTCTTGAACATGCTTTGTTAAGTTTCACAAGATTGATAGAGATACTTTGTAAAGAAGATCAAATCAGCAGAGCATTACCGATCGACGCGAGTAAAAATAGAAAGTCACAGCTGGCGAAAATTCACAAGAGCTGCATTATGCAGGTAAACATGGTATTAGATAGTTGGCAGAGCATTTCAAATTCTTACTACAAAGGGAATTCTATGAATATATACTTGCAAAAGAACCACGTTGCTATGCAACGCGGTTCCAGTAATATTGAGGATCTGTTTTGTATATCCTCTGCTGGATATGGGAATGCATATAAGGTTTTGGCAAAGTTTCTTTTGAGAAAATGTCATAAAAATTGGTAATATTTCCAGGCTGCTCAAGAGCTTTCAGAGAATTATTTCTTTCGTTTCTTATTATGGTGATTCCATTGTAGTTAATTAGCCTAATGCCATTGGTATTAGACACATCTCCGACGCTACAAATTCGAAAGTTTTATTCTCAATGAGGGCAAATAAAATGAATCAACATTTGAATGATTAATTTAAGCATAGAATATATCATATCTCATAGCTTGAGCCGGTTCATGCGCCGGTTATCTTTAACCGGTACACTAAACCGGCCAGGTTTTTCCCCCTAAACTGGTGTCGTTTGTGCTTAAGGGTGCTTTTGATATTTTTGTTGGAATTCCTAGTTAGTCCTTTGCTGCATTTTTTTTCCTCACTTATACCCCTTATGACTGCTGCATCTTTTTACCTCACTTATATCCGTTATCAAAAATTATTTTCATAATAATTCTATATTCTTAATCTTTTCTCTTAAATTTAAACCAACTTACACCTTACTATTTAAACTTAACCTAATATTACCAACCTAATAATTAGGTGGATTATCGCATTTAGTATAGAAATCTTCAAACTTTTTAGTCTACCAAATTTCGAATCTTTTTCTACGATCCCTTATCTAGTCTACTTAATAAACACTTTATCCAACATAGTTCTAAAAAAAATGCCACTCAATTAAATTTTCTATTATTCATAATTGATCTGACATTTTCCTGTATAATATAAAAGTGGACTATTAGATTTCGAAGAAGGGAGAGAGCTAGAATTACATCAATGGAGACCACTTCAGACTAAGAAAGCTTTCACTAATTTAAAATTCTGCTACATACGGAAGAAGAAGCAAGTCTTTATTCGCTAAATCAGGTAGATAATAGATAATAGGGTTAAATCCTTTTCCAGTCCATGTATAATATTGAAATCTACTTTCTGGTCCCTAATGTTTCAAAAAACTCTTCTCCACTCGCTGAGGTTTCCTGAAATAGTTAGCCATTAGTCCAACGTTAAAAATTCTGTTAGTTTTGCTGATGTGGCCTTAACTTTTGCTGATGTCGCCTGAAATTCAAAATAAAATAAAGTTTAATGACTGATTTACCCCTTAAAATCACAATCTTAAAACTCAAACAAACTTGATCCATTAAACTCTTAAAAACCTAACCTAACCAAACCCATCTAAACAAAAAAACCAATTGAACACTATTTCTTCTTCTTCTTCTTCTTCTTCTTCTTCTTCTTCAATCAAGTCTCTTTCTCTCTCTAGCTCTCTTCACTTCTCTCTCGCCCTTTCTGCCATTTCCTCAAAATTAAATACAAAAATTATTGACAAATTAACTAAGGGAATCATCCATTAAAACTTCAAAGAAGTCTATTTCTTCTTTTGGTCCATAAACTCTTTTCCACATACTCGTTGCATTCAGAATATTCTATTACCAGACTTAGCTCTACTTTCAAAGAAAACAAAATTAAGAATCACAACATTCAACAAATATTTTCCCAAATTCGTTTCTACAGTGAACTCTCTTGTTACTTGAATTTGAACAACATTAGAACTCATCAAACTCTGCATTGTTACAACATAACTATAACAGAAAGACACAAATTAATAGCATCAAGAACAATATTATACACAATGGTGGTCGGCCATGATTTCGGTCTCTTTCTGCATCTTCTAAACAATTTTGGTTGGTTTGAAGTGTGTGTTTTGGTTGGTTTGGAGTGTTTATGTGTTTGGATAAGGTACAATTTAGTAAAATTTGTTTAATTTTGTGTTTACAAAGTGAATTAGATTCAAATTAATTTTTAAAAATTGTTTTAAACTTGTAATTTGGGATGAATGAAGTGTACATTATTTGTTTGGGAGAGACTTGTTAGGAGAGATAAATAAAAGAGAATGTGTTGAGAAATGATTAAGGGAGAAGGGTAAAATAGACTTTTTATCAAAATCTGTTAGATTTAAGGGAAAAGAACTAACGACTCACTATTTTAAGAAATTTCAAGAAGCGGAGAAGAGTTTTTTAAAACGTTAAGGACAAGAGAACATATTCAATATTCTACAGGGTTGATAAAAGATTTAACCCTCGATAATACATATATATCTGAAGGCAATGTTAAGGGGGACACAAAACACATGCCACCACAGCAGAAGTTCATAAACATCAAACCGAAACATAAAGATAAGATAACCACATAAAATTATATGTAGTCTGATGAGTACATTAATTTAAAAATTAAAAGTCTTAATTATTTAGTACTGAGTAGAGCATCTTGAGTCTTCCTAAAGAGCTTATGCTGAATATGCTGCGCGAAGGTACGAGGGGGGAATAATGGCGGTTCTGCCTCACTCACCACCTCAGACAGAGGCTTCAGTATTATTTTCTCCTTTGGTGGCTCACAGAACACTGCCCATGAGATCCTTACCTGTTGCGATGTAATGAAGTGTGTAAATACCCCATCAATAGAATATAGTAATTACACAATTTTGTAGCATATTGGCGAAAATATAACAAAAGAAGAAATTAAGTTACTAATGTGTTTAATGGGAGTGTATATTTCTTCTTTTATTTGATCCGTTGGCATCGTTTAGTTAAAGCGTAGCCAAAATTCTTGAAGAGACTGACGAAATAAATCTTTTTTTTTTTGACAACTTTATGAAATAAATCATTAAAAGGGGATTGATTCAGCCACTCAGAATATTCTTAGATAAGAGACCATTGATTGGGAATTAAACAGAAGATTAAATGAAAATAAATAAACTTGTGTCAAATGATTTTTTTTGGCCATCCTGAGTGTAGGCTTAGGGTTTAGAGTAAGTAATAAGTCAAATAAAAGTTGTGTTGTAGTAGTATAGACTCCTTCTTAATGAGAAGCTTTAAGAGTTTCGCTGCCTATAAAAGTATTATCTGTTTGAATTCAGGTTAGTTAAATATAAGGAAAAAAAGTCAAATTAAGCTGATAAGTCGAAATTTAGAAAGAAAATTTTGAGAAGGTTAAAAATTTACCTTCTCCTTGTTAACAAGACCCCTGTGAAGAATGCTCTTGTACTTGCCATTACTTAGGATCTCAATAGTGTCACCAATGTGCATGATGATGGAATTAGGGACGCATTTCGCCATCACCCATTTGCCATCATAGAAGAGTTGGAGGCCAGGGACCATGTTGTGAAGAATGAAGGTGAGGGAACTAACATCAGTATGGGCTTCAACTCCAAGGGCTAGCTCAGGTTGTGGGCACTTGGGGTAGTAATTTATCTTCATTTGGAGTAAGAGTTCTTCAAGGCCACCAACTTCTTTTTCTAGTCTATCCTCTTCCAGTCCCAAGGCAATTGATAGCACCGACAGGATTTTTGCTGCTAAACCTCTCAGTTGCCTTGCATATTCACTTGTCACCTCACTGCAATTAAATGGAAATATTAGATCAATATTTAATTTGTATTTTCTAACGCTTTTAGTGCATAATTGAGATTGTTGATGTATTTTTGTCATTTTCATAAATTAATGATATGAAGATATAGGTAAATTATAAATCAATGGTCCCAAGAAATATATTTTTTTCAGAATAACCAATATACTTGTGACCTTATGATACTAGAGTTATTTTCTGCACCCAAGAGTCAAGAATTTAGTTTTTATTGGAGTCATGTAACAAAAAAATATTTTGATGATAGTTTTAAAGTCTATTTTGAACTTTCAATTTTTTTTAATATTGGCTTTTCCACCCAGTAATTGATTCCTTAACCATTTAATATTAAAAACGATTTTTGTACCACTAAACTATTAAAAATCAAACTTTAGATACTTTTACACTGAAATATGAATATGCAAGAAAGGCGAACCCTAGAGACAAAAAGAAAAAGATCGAGAATAAAACTTACGTATAATAACTAGGGTTCTTAGGCCAAATGGAGAGATCACGTTTGTCTTCAGGGTAAATAAGATGGAAAAAATAGTCCTCCCATTCAAGCTGACCACTAGCATTATTAGCAAGCTTACTTCCATAACCTT
>CAODLS010169859.1:0-10102 GCA_948243855.1 Flueggea neowawraea | reverse complement strand
TATATTCATGTATGTTATATGCCAAGGTGAATCTTCTCATTCTTACCTAGTGTGGACATCACACTTGGAGCTAGAAATGATCTAGCATACTTGAATGACTCCAAAGATTGGTCATGATTCAACTTTGAGATATGTATTATGGGTTGACCTTGGAAGCAAACTCCAAGAGATCGTTTGAGTAAGTTGTTGTCCGTCTTTAAATGAGATGGATCAACAAAGTACTTGAACGTTTCAAGATGCAGAAATGCATAACCCATAGATACCTCGTGACTAAGAGTACATATCTTAGTAAGTGCATTTGTCCATAAACTTATGTGAAATGAAGAATGTGTAAGAAATGTTCTTCATATAAATGTCATGTGAATATTTTTTGCAATATAGAGTACATATGTTAATTACAAGACCATGTCTTGTAATATATAGATAAATGCCTAGGTGTGTACAATGCCTAGAGTTTACTATGCAGTTAAGTTAGCTAGCAAATATTGATCCAACACAAAAAGAGGATGTTGGAAAGTAGTGAATTAGATACTTGGATGCTTTAGAGGCACTGCAAGGCACTGTGTTATCGTAAAGGCTTACGATACAATGAGATATAGTGCCTACTCCGTGTAATGATGTGGACTATGAGGAAGTCCATATCAGGTTATGTGCTCTTACTTGGCAAAAAATCCACTCCACGTAATAGTGAGGAACGCATATATAAGTGTGTGGCAAGAGAAGTTTAGACCATAGCTTCGTTAGTTGCAGTGTAATGTGAAGGTTAGCTAGATAGTGGAATGGTCCACTTAGCATTAACCACCTAAAGAATCTTCGACTGTCTTTAGTGACAGTCGTCCTCGATTGCTTAAATATCAAGAAGATCTTTCATAAGTCAAAGCAAATCGAGACCAAGTATCATGTTGTGAAGTACTTGGTTGCACAAGGACAAGTGAATTTGAGAAAAGCTTTTATGAGATCGTGAAGTTCGAAAGCAGCGATTGTGTGGTTATGAACTAAGGAAAGGAATATGTTTCCAGTAGTCTGAGCTTTCGTTACATATACATTGACAGAATGGAGTTGTTCTATGAAGAGATGTCTTCTAGCAGGATTGCGTTAAGAGCTATTGTATATCCCTAACAGGTGTATAGCAATTATGCTCTCATCGTATGCTGGTCGCTCGTTCTATTTGTCTTTATGATGATAGGATCGAGCATGGTTACGTAAGTGTTAACCATGTTGCATGATAATATATGACACGAGGTCATTATCAGGATTGGTATTAGTTCCATTTTGATCCATGACGTGTTAAGGTTCCGTCATGTGCGAGTGGGAGATGTTGGAAAAGCGGTCCGCCCATGACGGGTGAACCGAACCGGTCGGTCAAGGTGCGAACCGGGATCGTAAATTGAGACCAATTTGTAAGCCCAATTGAGTTGGGCCCATAAAGGCTCATAGCCCATAAGGCCCATAATGGGCCCATGTAGAGGCCCATTTGTTTGCCTATATATATGGGTGAGGGAGGAAAGAAAAAGAAGAAGGTGGAGAAAGTGAGAAGGAAAGGAAAGAAAGAAAAGAGAGGAAGAGAAGAAAAGAAAAGAAAAGAAAAAAAAGGTGGAAGGGAGAAAATGTTTATCTCCTCCCTCATCCTTCCCTCTATCTTCCTTCCTCCATCTCATCGCACCGTGAATCGTCTATCGATGGTGTCGATCCGTGTGGCATCTAGCTGCGAACGAGCCGGACACTCCCGTCGACTATCCGACTGTGGTTTGCTCGCGAGACCAACATCGAAACCTGGTCCTGCAGCTGATGCTTTCTGCTATGCTTCCGCTGGAATGAAGGTAGGTAACTTGAACCGCCTATGTTTTATACTGTTTATTTGTTAAATGAGTACCCGATTCCTTTCGATTACATTTACGATACTTGATCTTCTAATTCTAAATTAATTTGTGGGAATTATTTTGCAGTCCTTGTTTTTCATTATTTTCTAATGATACAAGGTTAATATAAAGATTCTACGTAAAATATGGAGATCATATACTAGATACCTTCGACTGATTTATTCTTGATTTTATTAGACCACTTTAGACAAAATCGCATTAGATAGCACACAATAGGTAATTATTATTACTTATATACACTTATATAATCCACTAAAGTATCCATCATTCTTCAGCTTGAACTACATATGAATATATAAACTTAACTCTTCATAATTGCATATCATGGTATAAACCTAAGAGGTTAAAATTGCTATCATTACCAAAAGGACATACCAATTTGGTTCATTAATCATAGGGAAAATTACCAATACGTCTGTAAGGTTAAATGTAATCCTAATCCTAGTTATTCTATTTTAGAAAGCTCTTGTTAGGTCCTTGATTTAGCTACTCTTAGTCAAATTTAATGCATCAAGTCATCAAACATGATGTGGTATATTGGACCTACTGATATAACAAAATTTTAAGAAAAATATCCTTTGATACAAAACATGAATCATGCACCCTCTATAGATCTCCCTCACTCTTTCCTCTTTCTTTCCTCTCTCATTTATCTGTGGAGTCATCAAGCCAACCTTATCACCACCATCGATTTTAACTAGGGATGGCAATGGGTAGGGTATACCAATACCCTTACCCGTAATTCATATTATGTACTCATACCTTACCAATACTCATGCGGGTGACAAAAATTATAACTCGTACCCTACCGACAATGTATCTGTTTATCCGTAGGGTACCCATTTACCCGTGGTTTAAATTTAATTAATTAACTTAACAAATAATATACCATCAATTTACAATAATAGATTAGAAAAAATACCCGAGATAATATGAAATACTATAACATAATATAAAAGTTATAATTTATAACTAAATGTAGTTAATAAAATAGTAATGTGATAAGTTATCACTTGAAATTTTTAAATTGCATTTTCACGGACTTGCCTGAAACTTGTTTAGATTTTTTCTAAACTCTGTTTATATGTCAGACTTTTTTAAAACTTCTTTATGACTTGTTTATACGTTACTTATATGTTGTTTATAGGTTGTTTATATATTATCTATATATTATATATATGTTGTATGTATGTTATTTGTATGCATTATATATATTTATATGTTGTATATATAGTATGTACAAGTTACAAATGTAACATAAATAAGTTATAGAATTAATACTTGCATGTTCTGCATCTCTGTAAAAGATATCAAAATTACAAACATAAAATAAACAAAGTAAAAGTTATAAACATAGTATACACAAGTTATAACACTAATACTTATATGTTCTGTATCTCTGTAAAAGATATACAAGTTAGAAACATAACATAAACAAATCATAAACATAGTATATACAAGTTACAAACATAATATAAACAAGTTATAAAACTAATACTTGTATATTATGTATCTCTGTAAAAGATATACAAGTTACAAATATAGTATAAACAACACCCTAATTTTTTAAAAAATAGAACAACACCAATAGAATATCAACAATATTCCAACAACATATAAATAAGAGTTGGTAAATTTGAAAATATACATTAGTGAATTTGAAAAAATTGAGAAGTGAATATGTAATATGCAAAAGTAGGTAGTACAAAATAAATATTGTAAAGTATTGTAAGTGTATTGTGTAAAAACCACTATATATAATATATATGTGTGTGTATGTGTGTGTACATATATATAATACATATATATAACATGTATATATAATAAATACATTATGTATTATATATATATGTTACATATATGTATTATACATATGTACACACAAACACATGCATACATACAGACAGACACACACACACACACACACACATACACACACATATATATGTGTGTGTGTGTGTATGTGTAAGTATGTATTATATATATATATGAATATATGTATTATATATATGTAGCGGATATGAGTAACGAGTACTGTACGAATATTGCCCAATGGGTAAAGGTATGAGTACGAGTTATATGTATTATATATAGCGGGTATGAGTAACGGGTATGGGTACAAATATTACCTAACAGGTAAGGGTATGGGTTCGGAGAGGGTATTCCTATATCCATACCCTACCCATACCCGCACAGTAAAATAAGGGTATTATCCGTACCTATACCCAGTCAAAGCGGGTAATACCCGCGTTGACTGGGTACAGGTAAGGCCTGTACCCGTCGGTTAGGATATAAATTGCCATCCCTACTTTTAACCCTTTAGAATTGATAATTTCTCACATAAAGCTTGACACTTTGCTTTCTTTAGTCATCAATCTAGTCTAAACATATAAAATAAAAAACCTAGATATTCTCTCACCACTATTCTTTCACCACCATAACTAGCCCCAACCACCTCCAAGCCCTCGGTCGTTGTCACTTCCACAAATATGCATAAAACATAAATTATGAATTAACCCTAGCTTATGAACATTGTTTTCAGAGTGCAGACATTTCCTCCAAAAACCCATTATAGAGCTCTTCTTCCCGCTTCTATCCATAAAACCACCTCTAGCTACAAAGTGAAATCTAGACTAACCCAACAAATACAAACACAAATATTGTCACGAAAGAGAGAGGAGAGGGTGAATTCAGTAATGAGACAAGGGTATTAGAGTAAATTAGGATTTTTTGTGATTTACAACTTACGAAATCAATTCTTAGGGATTTTAAAAAGTAGGGATTCAAGGGAGATTATATTAAGCCGTAGGGACTTACGGCTAATTTCTCTATGATCATATAATCATATAGAGTCGAAGACATATACAAGTTTGTGATTAAACCTCATGATTTATGGGCAGTTTCTCCTTATATTTAAATGATGATAGGCAAATCACGTATCATTATAATTTGTGAATCTTTTTGACAAGTTCTTTTTTTATATAAAGGAAGAGAAATAAGAATCAGTGACCACACCAGATCATCTCGACTAGGTTGGCACCATCTTAGCGGCTTCTCTATGCTCTTATTCCCTAAATATTATTAAAGATAAAAGGAAAAATTACAAGATAACAACCCGAAGGCTACATAACTAGCAAGCGCTAGTTGACAAAACAAAAGTGTTCCTTCATACAAATGTCATCATAAAGCAAAGAAGAACAGAAAGAAGGCGGAGAAGTGCACCAATGATCTTGAGTAGCTTCCCTCCTAAAGTTTGCAAGTTTATTTGCCAGTTGATTACCCTCACAAAAGATATGTGTGGTCACCACATGCATAGAAGCCATAAATTAAAGGCAACAAGACCAGTCAAGCTTTAACTCCCACGACACCATATCAGAGCGCATCCGAATAAGGTTAACAACATAAGTAGAATCACTTTCTAGCCAATGCCGAAGCCACCCCATTTCCCAGGCTTTAGAAATTGCAAAAATAGAATCGTTTAATTCTGATATAAACGCCAAGGCATTACCAGTTGGAAAAGCAAAGCAACCAAGCGAAAATCCTCAAGAGTTACAGAATACGCCACCTGCATCCGATCTCCCACTTTCATACGAGTAGGATCCATCAGTGTTTACCTTAACCCATGCCGCTGGCAGGTGCTGCCACTGAACCGACAGGGTTTGTGGAGCCTTCTGCGGAATACTAACTATGTTAAAATTCTTAAGAGCTTTCAATTCAGACGATGAATTAAACATGTAACCAACCCAAAAACTACTACAATCCACCAAACAATACCAGATTGATTGTAAGAAAATATGAATGTTTGGTACCTTATCATAAAAAATAACCATGTTTCTCGTTCGCCAAAGCAACCAAATGACTGAAACAAGTACTGTATGCCAGAGTGCAAATAATTGTGGACTGAAGGGAGCACGAATGGCTAGTATAAGGAAGCTTTACAAAGAATTAGCTAGGCGGAAATTGAAGCCAAAAGCCGCCCCTATTCCTTTCCAAACCGTCTGAGTAAAAACACAAGCTCAGAAAATATGATGATGGGATTCAGAGTCTACCCCACAGAGTCTACACCGGGAAGCAAGATGAAGCCATTTCCTCATCAACTCATCATATGTGGCAAGCTTCTTTGAGATAAATTTCCAACAAATTAGGGAATGTGATGGAGGAATGAACTTAGCCCATATTTGCTTCAGGCAAGGCATCATGGAGCCTTTGTGTCACCAATGCCCATAAAGAACCTTAGAAGTGACAGACCCATCAACTGCATGCTTCCAAACACAAGTATCAGGAAACCCATTTCCAAGAAACTTAACATTCTCAATGTTTGAAACAACCTGCGGGAAAGCAAGCCGAAAAAGCCATGGGATATGCCACTCCCCATCCAAGGTGTAGTCTGAAATAGTTCCAGTGAGGGACGTTACCGGCAAGCGGAGGTGATCCATAAGTGGGGGGTCTAACCACTTACCATACCAAAAGCTTCTCGTGCTCTCCTTACTCAACAACCATATAGCATCCTTGCCACTATGAGAGTAAATTAACTTAATGGAAGTCCAGATGGAAGAGGAAAAATTAATTGTGAGAGGCTGATATGCAAGATCAACAAATCGACGATTCACATAGGAGCTAAGAAGCGAATTCGTAGTCATGACTCACCAGCAAAGCTTTCCAAGAAGGGCTTCATTCATAACGCTACGCTTCCGTAAGCCAAGAACCCCTTCCAAAATAGGAAAACAACATGTTTTCCATGGGGGAACAATCAACTTTCGTTTGTCAATAGAGCCAGCCCACAATTTTTTTTAATGCGTCTCTCTACATACTTGATGAGTGAAGACGACCATTTGTAGACTGAAAATGAATGGAGAAGTGAGCTTACAATGACAGATTGGATAAGGATCAACCTATCAACTTGAGATAAGGAGTTTCCTTTCCAGTTAGCCAATTTAGCCAAAGCTTTGTCTGCCAAAGGTTGCAGCCACCTTTTTCGATAAGCATCCACAAACATAGGCATCCCTAGGTAACGAAGCGACAACGAGCCTATTCGCATACATGCATGGCCTGTCTGAGTCTCTTTCTGCCTAGGAGGTATATTTGTACCAAAATAGATGAAGGACTTCTCCCAACGCACTACCTGGCCAGACATTGCACTATACTCGGCAAAAATCCTGCTAATAGTAGCAATATTGTGCAAGGAAACTTTACCAAAAATTAATAAGTCATCAGCATAAAATAAATGTGTCGGAAAGGAACCTTTGCGGTTGGCAATAGGAGCAAGGTCTCCTGAGTTGAGCAGAGCTGTCAGCTTACGGCTGAGAAATTCTGTGGCTAAGCAAAAGAGCAAAGGCGATAAGGGATCCCCTTGGCAGACTCCTCTGCTGCGAGAAAAATACCCATTCGGCTCCCCATTTATTAAAATGGATAACCTGGCCGAATTAAAGATAGCAATGAGCCAAGACCGAAACCCACTGGAGAACCCGAAAGCCACCAACACAAACATGAGAAAATCTCAATCTAGAGTGTCAAATGCCCTAGTAATATATATCTTCATAGCCATGTTGTCTCCGAAGCATCTCTTGTTTAGCAAGTTTACTCCTTCAGAGCCCAAAGCGATATAATAAAAAATGGAGCGACCCTTGATGAAACCAAACTGATTAGGAGAGATGATCCGTGTAGTGACAATAGATAACTGATCCACCAAAATCCTAGTGACCACCTTGAATAAAAAATTGCTAAGCACTATTGGGCGAAAAGCAGTGACCTCATCAGCTTCAGGTGTCTTAGGTATAAGAATCATGTTATTAGAATTCCACCCACCCAAAATTCGACAAGTCTGAAAGAAACTGATTACAGCTGCAGACACTTCCCCCTTGAGCATTTCTTAATAGGTTTGGAAGAAAAAACCATTAAACCCATCAGGTCCAACAGCACTGCCAGCATCCATTGCAAAAATAGTAGCCCTAACATCCTCCTCTGTGGGTACCTTGCATAAGATTTGAATTATCCTCCTCGGTAACCAAGTGAGGAACGATCGCAGCCACAATGGCAGAAGAAGAATGCAATGTCCCATTCTTTGTGAAGAGTGTAGAAAAAAGGTGAAGAATATTCACCTGAATCCTGGCCGAATCAAAAGTAAGACTGACATATACTTTTAGTACAGAGATTCCACTGTTAGCTTTGTGACGAGCATGACTAGCATGGAAAAATCGGGTGTTACGATCCTCTGCCGCAAGCCATTTAGCTCTACTTTTATCCCTGTAGAAGAGTTCTTGCTGCTTCAGTCGAAGCTCCAATAAAGAATGAGCCTCTATTTCTAGCCGTGTAGGTTGTCAGATAAACCATCAGAGGAAATGCGTTGTTGATGGCAGCCAAATGATCTTGGGCAGCCACAACGTTGTGTTGCATATTGCCAAAAATAGATTTGTTCCAGTGGCGTAAGGTAGCCCGTAGAGCACGAAGCTTGCTAGATAAAATATGCATAGGATGGCAAAAAATGCATTGTTTCTCCAAGACTATTCAATAAACCCTTTAAGATCAGGATGCAAAACCCACATAGACTGAAAACGAAAGAGTGACCAACCCATCCGAGCTGATTGTTGGCAAGATAAAAGTATTGGACAATGATCCGAGCTATGTCTAGGAAGAACCTGGCAAAAACTGACTCCAATAAGACATAAATTTCGCAGTGCATATTGCTCTATCCAACTTGCTCTCAGTCCGGGGCCGAGAGGAACCTCCCTTGCTCTAGGTAAAAAAAACACCCTGTTTACTCACATGAGAAAGACAACAATCATCAAGAAAAGTACGAAAGTTAGAGCACAAATGCGAAGTCGGTACAGGACCGGACTTCTCATGCACGCCCAACACAACATTAAAATCCCCAATGACCGCCCAAGAAGAGGGGGCATTGCTCCTATCATTTCTTAAATAGTCCCACAATAGTCGCCTCCTGTTACACCAAACACTCACATACACAAAGGTGATTCGTTGTACAGAAGAGTTAATTGCAAAATCAATAGAAACAAATTGGTCAGAAGCATTGCAAGACCGAATAACTGGAAAGTTATTCCTAGGAAGTAACCAGATGGACGACAAGACCTTAGGGTTTACTGTTACTAATTCTAGCTACAGTGAACTCTAGAACTAAGCCACAATAAAAGAGAACTCAACCATAGGTTCAGCAAGACAGACCAAATTAGGAGAAAATTGAGAACAATAATTCCTAAGAACTCTCTGAGTTTCTGCATTTTCGAAACCCCGTCAATTTTAGAAGAGGACCTTCATAGATTCGAGCGGGTGGCCCTTTGGGTCGTCCTCCATAGAGGAACCACCTTTTGTGGGTCATGCCTATCCTGTTTTTGCTTCCGTTTGGACACCACCTCCGTCCAAACCTCCTGCTCTTCCTCCACTCTATCACTCCAAGTGGTTTTTCCAGTGCTCAAGGTGGCGAATGTTGTAGGTTCTACTGGTTCTTTGGAGCCCACTCCTTGTACATCATCACTATCGCCAACTGAGGTCTCCTAAATGATTCCGAAATGAAGATCTGTGTAACTTCTCACGCAATCGGCCGCCCTTAAGTTGTCATCCTGAACATGTGATACCGAGGTGATTCCTTGCGGAACCTCATATAATGCATCAGTGTTAGCAACAGCTGGAGGCGTAACATAATCTGCAACTTTCCTAACCACTGGAGCTGCAGGAGATGCTAATGCTTCAGAGATATTATGCAAAGCCTGATGGACACCAATTTCAGCAGGCACACGCAGAATCTGACGCCACTCCTTCCTACTCCTCGATCGCCCCTTGCTACGCCGAGGCGCATTCCTCTCCCTAGAGGGAGAAACATGGCGGGAATGTTTCTGAATATGCTCACTGAATTTCGGCTTCCGGTTTCTCTTGCAGTCAAATGATTAATGCCCAATTGCAGTGTTAGTTATGCTCTAGGGCCTAATAACATTGTAATCTATTTAATTAAATAAAATGAGATATTATTTTATCTAGTTATTATTCTTGTGCATAATTAACTTGATAAAATGTCCATGAATGGTTATTCTACTTAAGTTAAGTCAAATATGTGATTTGATAGTAGAACCTTAAGACTCGAAAGAATAACATTCTAAATTATCCCTAGTCGTTTGTTATCATGGGAGTGATAAGAAACTAAGACTAGTATGTGCTTTGTAATATGATCGTGTTCTACAAGGTCATGAGATATAGAGATATCAATCAGAGGC
>CAODLS010169510.1:0-11423 GCA_948243855.1 Flueggea neowawraea | reverse complement strand
GTAGATATACGGACGTGTGATTGACCGTGTAATTCACTGGAGCCAGAAGAGACGAGAACTAGACGGACACGGCCTTGGCCACTGCCGTGCTTGTGTCTTTCCTGTCGAGCTTTCTGGAGCTACACAGACGTGATTCATGGTCGTGTGTCGAAGAGTCGTGGCCGTGTCTTTGCTTCCTTGACCGTGTAACTAAATCTAACAGGATTTAGGGTTTCAATTAGGGTTTTCTTAATTAGTTTTGACTTGTATTACTTGTTAACTATATAAAGGGGTTTGGGAACGTCTTGGGTAACCTTTGAACGCCGTTGTAAGCCATTATGCTTGTTTTTTACTCTGAATAGTAGAATTGCTTGTGCTCTGTCCGTGAACGTAGATCTGTTATTGATCGAACCACGTAAATCTTGTGTTCTTGTGTAATTGCTCTTGTTATTCCGCATATCTTAAATCGCCTGATTTCTTGACAAGTGGTATCAGAGCCACAGTTGTTTGTTCAGAAACCCCTGGGTTCATTCTGCAGAAAGAAGATATATTCGTATAAATTCGATATTGAGAAATTCAATAGTTCGAATGATTTCACGCTGTGGAAGCTGAAGATAAAGGCGATTCTGGTTCAGCAGAAGTGTGAGGAGGCGATTGAAGGTGAAGAGAAATTACCGGTAGAACTGACAACGGCGCAGAAAGCGGAGGCTGTGAAGAGAGCGCATAGTGCAATTCTATTGAGTCTGGCGGATGAAGCCTTGAGGGAGGTGGTTGATGAAACTACTGCAGCAGGCTTGTGGCAGAAACTTGAAAGTAGGTATCAGAAGAGATCCCTGTCGAACAAACTTTATCAGAAAAGACGATTGCATACCTTGAGGATGTCAAAAGACATGCAGGTAAACGAACATCTTGATAAATTTAATAGGATTGTATTAGATTTGAAAGGTGTTGGTGTTGACATTGATGATGAGGATCAAACTATGTTTCTTTTGCATTCGTTGTCTAAGTCATATGAGAGTTTTGTTGATACTATCATGTATGGTAGAGATGGAATTTCTGTTAATGATGTGAATGATGCTTTGTTGTCCAAAGAACTGAAGATGTTAACTTCTAGTTCGGTTGGAGACAGAGTGGAGTCTGGATTAACCATTAGTAGGGGCAAGGGAATGGGTAAGAATCATTGTTTGATGTGTATCACTGTAAGGAGATTGGACACATGAAAAAGAATTGTCCACATAGGAGAAATAGTAAGAAAACAGGGGCAACAGTAGTTCAGAATAGTTCTGTGGATGTTCAAGATAATTTTGGCGATGGGAGAGAGCAATGAAACAATTACTGCATCTAAATCCGAAGATAACTAGGTTGTTGACACTGGTGCAGATTGTCACATGACATTTTCTAAGAAATTGTTTGATTCATTTAGGGAATGGAGAGACAGTGTGAAATTAGGAGATGGTGAGAAGCTGAGTGTTGAAGGTAGTGGTTCTTTAAAGATCAAGATGCATAACAGGATGGTTAGAAAACTTGATGCTTGATATGTCCTGGGGTTGCGAAGGAACTTGATTTCTGTTGGTGCTTTGGCTAAGCAAGGTTATGATTTTTCTGAAAGAGGTGGAGAGATTCAGGTGTTCAAAGGTTTTTCGGTTGTGATGAATGGTAAATTGTGGAATGATATTTACGCTTTGATTGGTAACTCAGTAGTTGTTAATAGGTTAAGGACTGTTGTAAGTTCTGCAGAAAAATAGGTAGAGTTTGCGATCGAGACTCCAGAACAGACAAATGTCGATCAGGTTGATCCACAAGGGCTAACAACAAGTGAACCAAGACATGATAATTGTGTTGGTAATGGACAAATGCAATCACTGAAAAACACAGGAAAGGTGCGAGGTGGTGTGTTGTTAGGAGTGGATGAAAAACTAGCTAATGGAGACAAGTCCGACTTGGAGTTAGTTCGTTGTTGTAGGACTTAAGACCCTTTGGGGGTATGACAGATGAACGATTCTAGATTTTGAGTTGTACGGGAAAAGAAAATTCACTTTAAAGTGGATAATTATTGAGATGAAGTGATTTTCTTGATACAAGATGAAGTCAAACCTTGAAGGAATTGAGTCAAGTAAAAAAGGACGGATTGAAAGAAGAAAGGAGGTGTTTGAAGCAGTGGCGGATCTAGGTGGGGTCGCCCGGATGCGAGCGGTGGCCATATACCCCCCTTCTCTCTGCCCCCACCGAAACTGGGATGTCGCCCCCCCACTGCCTCTGCAACACCTGCTCGCCGTCCCGCCCGCAATCTGTTCTTATTTCTTTTAAACCATTCGTTTTGCCCTGGTTTAAAAAAAATTGTTGATGAAGCACGACACGTCGTTTCGCCTAGGGAAGTTTTAAAAAAAAGCGACTAGCCTTTCCCCTTTCATTCTCTTCGACGAAACCAGATCACTATTCCATTCTTCTATCTTTGAGACTTGAGTGACTGTTCCGCCCATCTTCGCCCAACCAAGGAGGAGTCGCGCACGGCGCACGCCATTCCCAGACCGTCGTCATCTCCGCCACTGCATTCGCGCCACCGAAAAGAGTTCGTCGTCTATGTTGCCTTGTTCCTCAACTTTAAACTCTTTTTTAATTAGATTTAGGGTTTGATTAATTAGCCTGTTCCTTGTTGCCGTGCCACTCCCTTCTTCCAGTTGCAGAATTAGTTGGATGAGTTGAGACTGTTGAGTCTTTTGATAATCTGAGGGTGGAGATGTTAAAACCAATTTATCATCTGTTAAAATTTTTGATTGAAAATTGTGTTGGTTTGTTGGAGATGATGATGTGGGTTTGGACATGAAATTCTCAAAATTTCTCTGTTAATGTTAATTCTCAAAATTATCCCCGCATTAGAATTGAGCTACTATTATCTCCCTTCACATCTAAAGAGATGTTTTACCTACTGTGCCATACTCCCAAAGGATAATGAATTTGAACAGAGGGAGATCATTTTACTATGGATGGCTGAGGGTTTGATTCCACAAAGAAATGAGGATTTGGGTAATGACTATTTTCGTGATTTGTTATCAAGATCATTTTTTCAAGCATCCAATATTGATAAAGATCGATTCATTGATCTTGAGAATGATCGAGCATCCAATATTGATAAAGATCGATTCATTATGCATAATCTTGTGAATGATCTGGCACAGAAGGTTGCAGAAGACATATGTGTTAGATTGGAAGATGAAGTTAATGTAGGTGAAGAATCTAAAAGAGAAAGAGCTAGACACATTCTCCTACATGCGAGGTGATTATGATGGTATTAAGAGATTTTCCCCCTTTCGCATGATAAAATGCTTACGCACCCTCCTTCCATTGTCACTCAGAAGTGACTATAGTTGCTACCTACCCAAAAGTGTTCCCGGTGAGTTGTTAAGGAATCTAGGATTTTTAAGGGTGCTATCTTTTAGTCGTTACAGAATCAGAGTGGTCCCTAATTCAATTGGTGATTTGAAGCATTTGAGGTACCTCGATCTCTCCTTCACTAATATTGAAGTTTTTCCAAAGTCAACGAGTTCACTATATAACTTACAGATATTAATTTTGAAAGAATTTCGAGGTCTTAAGAAATTGCCTACAAGCATGGATAATTTAATAAACCTTTATTATATAGATATTAGAGGAGCACATTTGATTGAAGGGATGCCCTTAGATATAAAAGAATTGAGTGATCTACAAATATTGTCTAATTTTGACATGAGCAGAGGAAGCTTCACAATAGCAACCATGATGAATTTGAAGTCACTCCAAGGAGAAGTTTGTATTTAAAATTTAGATTATGTGGCGAGTGCCTCAGATGCTAGGAAGGCTAGGTTGATGGATAAGAATGGCATACATGTTTTGGAGCTGACATGGAACTATAACAACAACATTAATGTAGAAGATGAGGGAGTTCAATATGATGTACTTGATGGATTGCAACTCATAAAAATCTAAAGAAGCTTATTGTAAGTAATTATGCAGGAACAAGATTTCCTTCTTGGATAGGAGATCCCGTTTTCAACAATATAGTGCATCTAAGGTTGGAGGGTTGCAAGACATGCACATCATTGCCCCAGTTGGGGATGTTACCAAGTTTGAAGGAATTGATTATCAAAAGATTGTCTAGCCTTCAAAGGGTTGATCAAGAATTTTATGGGAATGGTTGTTCTAATCCCTTTCCATCTCTTGAGGTTTTATGCTTTGAGGATATGTGTGATTGGGAAGAATGGAATGCTTGTGAATTTGGATTTCGAGTATTGCGTGAGCTTGTTATTGAAGATTGTGGTAAATTATCAGGAAAATTGCCTATTCATCTACCTTCATTGGAAAAGCTTGTCATTAGATATTGCGAGAATTTTGTGGCATCACTTTCTAGTGTTCCAAAGCTTTCTGCGTTGAAAATTAATAAATGCAAAGAGGTGGACTTCAAATGCTACGTAGACTTCAGCTCCCTCAATATGGTTGCACTGTCTACGATTTCAAACTTTACAAACATGGCAGATGGGCTCCTACAGAGGCTGAAGAAATTCAAAAAGTTAACTGTCTAGTTCCTTTGTCTATGTCCCAGGCTTCACCCCTCCCACAAAACTGCCATTCGGTTATATTTCCACTTCGGAATGGGTGATTGAGGACTGTCCTCAACTTGTGTCCAAGATGGTATATGAAGCAGAGCAATTTCAAATGGAGCTTGCAGGGAGTGAACTTAAAAGTCTGACATTAGAGGGATTTAAGAAGCTGCCAGCTTGGAAGATTTTCCTTGAAGAGCTAACAATTTCTACCTGTCACTTTCTGGTATCATTCGGAAGAAGTTGGCTTCCACCAACTTTAAAGAAGCTGAGGATAGTGCTTTGCACTAACTTGAAGAACTTGCTTGAGGAGGATGAGTTTGAGACTTCTTCAACTAATCTAGAAGATTTGTATATATTTGGTTGTGATAATCTCACATCCATTTCATCTGGAAGACAATTGCCTTCCACTCTTCAACACTTTTCTTGCCGTTATTGCCCAAATCTAACATCTATCACACCCCAAGGCAAGTTACCATCGAGGCTTCAATCTCTTGATATTTCTCATTGTAGAAAGTTGGAGTCCATAGCAGAGAGATTCGATGACAACCCATCTCTTCAGACTTTCAACATCGCTACTTGTTCATCTCTTAAATCTTTACCAGATGGCCTTCACAATCTCACCAATCTTTGCTAGTTTACAATGTCTGACTGTCCATGTTTTGTTTCGTTCCCACAAGGAGGATTGCCCACCACATCGTTTAGAAAACTTACCATTCTACAGCTTGAGAATTTGGAGTCATCCTGATAACATGCACAGGCTCTCATCCCTCCAAGAATTTGAATTTCTGTTTGCTCAAGCCTCATGTCCTTTCCCAGTCCAGGTCTCCCATCCAACCTCACTGCACTTGAGATTTGGGGCCTAAAAAACTGTAACCCACTGTTTGAATGGGGATTGGATTGACTCAACTCTCTTCAGAAGCTGACTATTTCACGAGTCTGTCCAGAAGTGGTGTCGTTTCCACCGGATGATCCAGAAGTGATGCTACCTTCCTCTCTCACTCAGCTGGATATTCGAGGTTTTCCAAATCTGGAATATCTCTCCGCTAGGGGCTTTCGAAACCTCGCTTCACTTCAATATTTGCAAACCCGGAGCTGTTCTAAGCTTGTCTCCTTCCCCAAAGATGGTCTGCCTGATTCACTGTTGGAGCTGCGTGCCTATGATTGCCCTAAGCTTGCCTCGTTCCCAGAGAATGGTCTGCCTAATTCGCTGTTGGACCTGTATGTCAGTCGTTGTCCTGTACTGAAACAATGACGCGGAGAGGGAAAAGGACCAGAGTGGTCCAACATACTCAACAACATTCCTAGAGTCTACATTGGATGACGGTGAGAGATAAAATCGACCATTGCAATTGAATCTTTTATTAGTTTTATTAAACTGATTTCTTATAAATTCTTTGACACAAAGTAGCCTCTGTTTGGATGCCAAAATTTTGGAGGGAGTACTTTTGTTCTAATTTGGTGCGTAATTTTTCTTTTCACCAGTACCGATTGTAATGTGCACTCGGTAATGAGCAGATATAAATAATTTACAAATTGTTTTTGTCGTAGACAAGTTACAGAACTCCAAAGAAAAAGCTGCCTATACTTTGTTTGTAGTGTCTAGTTTTCTGGTTTCTGAAAATACGTAACATAGTTAACTATCAGAAACTTGAAACAAGCAATTGTCAGAATTCTCCCTTACTCATATGGTTTCTTTACACTCAGGTTATAATGCTTTTGACAGCCGAACCTGCATAGGGATTTTCTTTCTCTCTGTTCCATAAGAATAAGTTCCTTCCGGCTGGTAAGAGATGTTTATGAATCTCCGCCCTTGACCTTTGACAATTTAAATTGTCACATTAGAAGGCAATTAGCCAAAGGTGCAATAAAATGAATTTAATTCTCAATGACATTTGTGATGCTTTGGGCAATTATTGCTTTGTGTATTTCTTAAGTTTGGCTCCACAAATTAAAGAGCCTAATGCTCTTGGTTCTTCTCCGCAGGTTGGACTTTCCCGGGCAAGGAGGGCATGTCATACGAATACGTGCTTTGAGTTCTTTCTCAGTTCAGATAGAGTAGCAACCATTTATTTATCAACCACTAAGCTTAAGGATCAATCATGAAAATCAGGTACATCACATGTTCTGTTTCTTGCTACGATATCGTGATCATTTAATTTGTTAGCATGTGCTCCCATTTTTGCTTAATTTAACTTTGACATTAATATGCTTGATTTTTGGCAAAGAAGCATTAACATATGTGCTTTATTACACTTGAGTAACCAATAATCTACATTTACACCATATTAAAAAGCACGGATGTTAAAAAACAAAAAGTATATAGACGAAAATACCCTTAATACTGTACTCCTAATAATAGCCAAAAAAATAGCCTTAAAATAATTGTATACCCTCTATATCATATTTCTATATTTAAACTGCAATCACGTCTCTATATCATAACTCTATTTAATCGTGACTAATATATTTATGGGTTGTGGGAATGAAAAGTAGGGCCGTCTTAAGAGTTTTTACGGCCCTAGGCAAAAATGATTTTGGGGCCTTTTATTAATTATATATTTATTATTTAAAATTTATTTTTCTTGGTTTTTGAGAGGTAAAATTGATGATTAAATTTTTTTATTCAAGTTTAGAAAGTATGTATTTTTCAATTGATAAAATAACAAAATTACTTGATCTTTCTTGTGACATTGTTGAATGTAGATAAGATTTAATTAATTTCAATTTTGAAAAACTTCTTTCTGCAGAGGCTACTGTAACAGAAATAGATAATAATATTCTATAAGCTATCCATGCATTTGGAAAATAATTTAACTTTTGAATAAAATTTAATATTTCAAGTGGTGCTTTTATATATATCGCTATAGTTTCTTTTAAAATCTTCAATTCATAAAATAAATCTACACCATCAATATCAGAATGCATATCATGTTTTAAATAATTTTTAAGATTCAAACAATATTGTTTTAAATTGTCGTCATCAAGAGATTTTAGTTTTTCTATCTTATAAAGGAAACCAAAGTTATCTTCATATATTTTAAATTGTTCAAATCTACTTTGAAGAGAAGAAATAGCATGATCAACTAAATATGAAAAATAATTTATTCTAAAAGACTCTTCACTAGATAAATTTATCTCCTCATTTTTATTCTCATCAAATTGTTTCTTCTTTCTTATTGCACATTTTTCACGAAATTTTGGTTCTATGTTCATTTGCTCAGCAATTTTTTTAGTAGAAATTATACAAGATGTAAACCCATTTTCTCTAAAGTTTTCAAAAAAGAAATTAGACCTTTTAATTGTTCTATTGCAACAACAACGTTCATATCTCTACTTTGTAGAAATTTGCTAACTATATTAACAACAAACAACATATCATACCAAATATTCATACCTAATGGAAATTCAAAATTTTCAATCTCATAAGTTGCTAGACAAACAGCTTCACTTTTTGTTTTAGGATCTTCACAAGTTTCCACTAATTGATATAAAACATCTCTTATTTGTGGAGCTTGAAATTTAATTGCTTTAATACTTTCAATATGACTTTCCCAATGTGTTTCTGATAATGGTTTAATTGTCAAATTAGGAACACGATCTAGTCTCTTAAAAATCACCAGAATTGTTTTTTTTTTGAATACTTGGGTAAAATATCCACAAATCAGGAACTTGAGCTGTAATTACTTTGTCCCACAGAAGTTGAATAATCCTGATGTAAAAATCTCAAATTACAAAATCCATGCAACAAAAATGAAGTTACCAAAACATCTTTTTGAGAATTTGTTTCGTTTTCAAATGCTTCATCCAGAATTGTATGATTATTGCAAATGGTCTCAAATATCTTAGTTATTAGTTATCACTTCTTTCTGCAGTAATAATTTAGTATGCTACCTGGATTTTAATAGCTGAAAGGATTTCACAATTGGTGGCTTTGACAATCATCCTCTGATCTGGGCTAAACATTTGCAACCAATAACTTGTGGATTTTTGGGCCTTATGTTGTAGGATTTGTGGTGGAGGAGGAAATTGGTTTGATAGAAAGGAGGAGGAAAGAACTAAAACTGTTACATAAACAGAACTTTACTAGTTGTTCTTCAGAGTAAAGCTTACATGCCAATACATATTTATAACTAGTGGAAATTTTAGAGACTTCCTAACAACTCTAGTAAATGTGTAAATTTCTTAAACATTGCAAAACATTCTAGGCTTGATAGATTTTTTACAACAAAAAATATCAGTCTTCAACATATGTGTTCTGGTGTTTATGTAGAGGAGGTTGAATATGATGACTGAGGTTGTTCAAGTCTTAAATCTTTAACAGACTACCATCACAATCTCATCAATCTCTGTGAATTTACAATACATGGTTGTCCGTGTATTGTGTCGTTTCCACTGGGAGGATTTCCCACTACCTATTTGAAAAGACTTACGATTGGACGCCTTGAGAAACTGGTGGCCCTTCCTGATAACATCCACAAACTCTCATCTCCAAAGTTTTTACATTTCTGAATGCTCAAGCCTCGTGTCCTCTCTCAGTCAAGGTATCCCATCAAACCTTAAAAATTGAACATTGAGAACCTAAAAATTCTGTAGAGCAGTGTTTGAATGGGGATTGGACCGACTTTTCCCTCTTCAGGAGCTGGTTATTAAAGGAGGATGGACAGAAGTAGCGTCATTTCCACTGAATGAAACAGGAATGGTGCTATCTCGCTCTTTCACCCGCTTGGTAATTACAGATTTTCCAAACTGAAATATCTCTCCACCAGGGGCTTTGAAACCTCTCTTCGCTTGAATATTTATTTATATGGGACTGTCCTAAGTTTGCCTCCTTCCTGGAGAATGGTCTGCCTGATTCACTATTGAAGCGGTATGTCAAAAATTGTCCTCTACTAAATCAACGATGCGAAGAGGGAAAAGGACCAGGGTGTTCCAAGATACTCAACATTCCGATTAGATGACGGTGAGAGCTAAAATCCACAAGTGCAATCATATGTTTTAATAGTTTTATTAATCTGATTTGTTTTAAACTTTCTTGCTACATGTAGACCGAGCAAAAATTAGCTGACTTTAGTTTCCAGAGAGTCAATATTAGGGATGAGAACGCAGAAGGATGTCTTGAAAAAAAAAAAAGAAATCCAAATTCATGATGAACTATTGTGGTAAAGTTTTTCTTATCAGTGTATTAGTTTGTTGCATGGGTTTGTTGAGCATTTCTTAATATCGAATTGTATGATTTTTGCAGGCATCAGATGTGATGCTGATCTTGCATATAAATTTCATGTACCTTATTATTTCAGATTTCAAAATTATATTATCTTCTATAAAACTGTTCTCTGTTTTGGGACTTCCACAAATTGTAATGTAACTGCAATTTGTATATAAGTTGAGACATGCAAAAGAAGGTCCAGGGGATATAATGAACAGAGCATCTGCGAACTTACAGTGGCAAGTTTGGCTTGAAGCTGATAGGAAAAACATTCACATTAGAAAGGTGTGCGAAAATTTGAATGTCATTCTTATTTTAATTGCATACATTGATGATACTTGATGTTGGATATATTGTTCAATGTTGTGGTTTTATCTTTTCTCCCTCCAAGATTGTGAGGGTTTAGTTGTGCAACACACTCTCAGCTACATGGACGGAGTAGATTGTTGACAACGTGCCTTTGAAGTTGTAATATGCCCATGTTTTAGTAATGCCACATAACCATACCGTACATTCCATTTAAGAAAATGGCCCACGTTTAGTAGTGATGTGAAGAGTCTGAAGACCATGTTATGCATTTTCTAGTAATGACCATATTTAGTTTTTGGTTGCTGTGACCCATGATATTTCCTATTTTTATGCTACAAAAACGATGAAAGTGGTGCGTATATTAGTTCTTCAAATGTCGATACAAGTGTTCGAGTCAAAGAAGATGAAGTCGAGGTGCGTCCAATCGGCCAAAAAAAAGAGAAGGAAAAGGCCAAGTCAAGGGGAAAGCAAAGACAGTGGAGAAAGCGCCACCCGTGATTCGGACCTAAAGTTGACCAACTTTAATGAAAATTTGGACGCCAAAATACAAGCAGTAGAAGAATTAAAGCAACTCGCCGAATATGATTTATTGCTTAGGGATACTTTGTCCATGACTCTCAAACAACTTGAAATGTACAAAAAAAATTGTCAAATCATCAAGAAAAAACATGGCATGTAGTTTAATGTATTCTATTTTAATTTTAATATAGGGTATTACTATAATTAATGTATTTTAGTATTTTATATCATTGAGTAATGTACTTTAAGTTATTGTATTGCATTATTTGAAAGCCAAACATGACAATCCAAACTGAGGTGAATTGGATATTTAGTAAGTTAAAAATTTTATTGAAAATCCTTTGCAAACTAAAGTAAATAACAAAGTTCTTTTAAATCGAAATCAAAGTCAAATGTGGAAGCTTTAAAGATCCAATCAACTCACTTAATAATAAATCAAATGCAAATGTAAATCAAATAAAGAAAGTAAATGAGAGTAAGGGAGAGAGAAATCAAAGCCCGATGTTTATAGTGGTTCGGTCCTCTTGACCTACATCCACTCCTCTAGATTCGCTAGAGAGTTTAATCAACTATCTCCTCACTCCCGGGAGGAGGGAAACCGTTTACAACACTTGTTTTTGCGGGATATACAAGCAAACCGTTACACCTTATTTTTGCGGGCTTTACAAGAAAACTGTTCACCTAGTTTTATAGGCTGAACTAGAAAACCGTTCACTTAGTTTTTGAGGGCTGAACTAGGAAACCGTTCACTAGTTTTTGCGGGATCAACTAGGAAACCGATACAACCTTCAATCAAATACTTTGATTGTTACAAATTGTGTTTCCAAAACACA
>CAODLS010169410.1:0-10753 GCA_948243855.1 Flueggea neowawraea | reverse complement strand
ACGACCAACAAGTTGTACTTTATTTTTTTTTTCACCAACAATTTGATGTGTCCTTTTTTTTTGTCTGTAAATATAAAACACTCATTCATATTTTTTCAACTTTGTTCTTGTTTATTTTTTGTCACTTGACTCAATTTTTTTTATTTTATTCAATTTTTTTAATTTTTTACCTTTTTATTTTACTCTTTGATAAAATATGGATTCAAATTTAATCAACTATTAAATTTTATTTTACTAAAATTATTATTTTTAAATATTTAATTAAATAATTATTATAATAAATATTATATACTATAATTCTTAAAATAATATTTTAACTCAAATATTAACTCACACAACATATTTATGTCAAATAAATATTTTTATTATAATTTAGATGTTATAAATAAATGAAATAACGAGTGAAGTGATTATGGATCTAATATAAAATATAATGAGAGGTTAACATTTGAAAAAAATAGTATAATAAATGAAGAGTTAGTAGATTATTGTGAAGTATATAAAGATTAGAGATATCCTAAAAATAAATGAAAAAGGATCAGAGTGATATTTTTTCACTTAAAGGGAAAAGAAACACCCAAAGGGGAAAAGAAATACCGAAAGGGGAAAAGACCAAGTAGAACTGCTTGCGGTGGATATTGGAAAGCTACTTGAAGTAAAAGTAATATCAAACATGGTGGCCTCATTGTTGGAACTAAGTTCTCTCTCATTTTCATGGAAGGGAGCTTCAAAGAAGGCGTCAAGACCGACTGGAAGATGATTGAATATGACTTGAAGGACCATTCTCAAAGCAAAAGAACTTCTTCAATTGCAAATCCTAATAAGGTTTGTTTGTTCCTCATTAATTATTAGTTTTTGCTGCTACTTTAATTGCATATGCAACTTTACATATATGTATAATATTCGGTTTATGGCAGCTAGATGATTGGGTTCTGAGTAAAATTTACAAGTCTCAGAAGAACTCTATTATGACTAGAGACTTTTCTCAAAAAAACAACAATTCTTATCCACAATAAGAGGAGAAAAAACAAGTTCTGGATTTTTTGAAATTTTCTATCATTAAGTATGGATCAGGAGCATTATAGAAGACATGATGTTAGCAGAAACTACGCGGGTAATCGTCAAGATTATGCAATATTTTCACGCATCCCTGACTTGGGTGATTTTGAAAGCTTGCACTCGTTCAACATTGAATGGTAAAATGCTGTTTTGACCATAAATTTTAGGATGTTGACATCTAAAGGCATTGTTTGAGTAGCCAATTCGAATCTTTCCAATTTGACCATAAATTTTGATTAACAAACCTATTTTCTAAATGTTTTCAAGTTTTAAAAATTAGAAACAAAATAGAAAAAAGAAACCAGAAAACAGAGTTTTAATTTTTTCTGATAAATTTGGCTTCTAACCAAAGAATCAAACTCCACCCATTTAGAACTGTAGACCGCTATAGCACCATTAAACTCTCAAATCTTGTACTGAACTGGTCGTTTTCTTGTTAAAATCCTTATCAAACGACTTGTCGTATCGCATCAGCAAAAGCAGCCTATGCGGTCTAATGATCTCTGCAGAGGGAAACTTCCAAGTCATCAATGGCCAACTTACTACTCCCCTGCCCTTCTTCTTCTTTTTTGTTGCAGAAGGCCAACACCACCATTTCCACCATTACCTTCTTCTGTAAGCCTCAACCGCACCCACACCCCCACGAATTAATCACTTAACCAAGTCCCAAATTCACTCAACAAGAAGATCGCTTTTGACCCAAAATGTGTCTCGTAGTTGCAGTGGCAATGGAGTCTCCAGAGGAGAAAGATGGAGTCTTGATGGTCAAACAGCTCTCGTTACAGGTGGCACTCGCGGGATTGGGTAAATAATAATTCATAATTTGGCTGTAAATTTGTTTAGTTCGTTTTTGCTCTCACTTGTGGGTTTACTGGGTATTTTTATTGCAACGTGAATTTGCAAAATGTGATAATCAATGAGCTGTAACTAGTACAGGCGTGCGGTTGTGGAGGAATTGGTGGGACTTGGTGCGAGAGTGCACACCTGTTGTAGGAATGGAAGTGAGCTCAACAAGTGCTTGGATGAATGGGGTGAATTGGGCTTTGCGGTTGGTGGGTCGGTTTGTGATGTCTCTGATTCAACTCAAAGAGAGGAGCTTTTGGAGACTGCAGCTTCTGTTTTTGATGGCAGTCTGAATATCCTAGTAAGCTCCGTTCATGTTTCTTGATGATTGTCTTCTGGTATCCTTAGATTGGTTCAACTTGTTATAATTTTAACAATTTTATTTATCCAATAATTTAAAGTAAAGAAATTAGCAATTCAGAATCAATTATTAATGTTTAGATCACCACTATAAAAAGGATTTTTTGCTAATTAATTTGATGTCTGAATTGCAATTTTGTTTAAACAGTATCCTCATTACAGATATGGTGCTTCTGAAAGGTGAATGTTTCTTGAAATCTATAGGTTAGTAATGTCGGAATGAACATTCGGAAACCTATGGTCGAGTTTACACCTCAAGAGTTTTCTACTGTAATGGCAACTAATTTTGAATCTGCATTCCATATGTGCCAACTTGCTTATCCACTTCTTAAGGCATCAGGGCAAGGAAGTGTTGTGTTCACATCGTCTGTTTCAGGTTTTGTCTCACTTAAGTCAATGTCTCTGCATGGAGCGACTAAAGGTAACTAATGTGTTGGATATACCTGTTATTCCGAGATATGTGTTGGTGGTTCTGAAGGTTGAAATATTGTGTTCTTTTTGTTTTCTGCAGGAGCAATCAATCAACTAACAAAGAATTTGGCTTGTGAGTGGGCTAAGGACAATATAAGAAGCAATGCTGTTGCTCCTTGGTACATCAAAACCTCTATGGTTGAACGAGTAATATTCTTTTCTGTCTCACCAATGATGTTCTCAAAATTATCGCCGGTTTTTAGTTATGTTTTTTGTTTATTGCATCTGAAACATTTACCTGTTAGGCTTGTCTAGAATGACATGTATTTTTCTGTTTTCTTACGATATATTTTTGTCACTCCAGGTCCTAAGTAATAGAGAATATCTGGAAGAGGTATACTCTAGAACTCCTCTTGGGCGCCTTGGAGATCCAACTGAGGTTTCGGCACTGGTGGCATTCCTTTGCTTACCTGCATCATCTTACATTACTGGCCAGATCATTTGTGTTGATGGAGGGATGTCTATAAATGGTTTCTTTCCCAGTCATAGTTGACATTCACTCTTGGAATTCTTTCCTTGGGAAGTGAACATCTGAGCTGCTTTCATTAGCTGTTAACCCTGCACTCTTGTTTGGTTGTCCAAAATTGAGTTAGATTGTATGCCATGCACAGGATTCTGTAGTTCTTTCATCTATAATGTTTTGTTGGATCTGAAGAGGTTCTGAGAATGATGCTCGCTTCTAATTGAGATTGAAGAACACTAGAGTGAAGATTTAAAGCTATCTCATTTGGGTTTCTTCAGCGGTTTAATACGTGCAGTATTGGCAACAGCTATCGCTGTTCTATCTTCACACTCTGGAAGACTTATTGGGACTCTGTTGTTTGCAGGCGGAGATTGGGTTCAATTCATTTTGGAGGCTTCTTCAGACTCTAGTAATGCTCTAGAGGTTCTTGTCTCCATTTTGTGGTACTGCAGAGCTATTTCCTAAATTTTGTTCCCTTTCATTTCATGTACTGTTTGACTTGATTATCATTGCTTCCAATTTTTGGAGATGTAAACTTTGTAATTTCTGAATTTCTAAATCTAAAGGAGAACCAATTATTCTGTTTTTCATATTATATAAAAGTCTTGCTTTTCATTATCACCATTCTCCCTCTCGTTGGATATGAAAGTTACTTCTCTTATTCTAGTACTTGTGTTTGCTTGAGCAACTTTTTCTTAGTGGTAAACATGTCAAGTCTTATATTGATATTACCATAATAGAAATACTGCTGGAAATTTTGATTAACAGACTTGCAGTTTCCAGTTTCTGAGTTTCAGGATTCTACTCAACTGGACTTTAGTTATAAAGTTCAATAACTGATTCAGCAATTAGAACTCAACACCATTTGAATTGAAAGATGACATAAAACGATTCTGTTTTGTACTTTATGGATGTTTTGTGGTTATTCTTTATTGTTTAAGTAGCAGAAAGATCTTCCCACTGATTCTATAACCAACAAATATAATTATACTCAGCATTTACCTCATCCATAACTTTGTTATGCTCCAACTACAGAACATCGAAACAAAAAACTGGTTGATGCATTCCATGATAATTGCATGTCTCCCAAGTAAAACATGTTGTTCAAGGGGGTCTGTAAGCTCTGGGGAAGGGAGATCTGAGTTACAAATAATTATTAAAACTCTCAGGTATAGCTCGATTACCTTATTTATTAATTTTATATACACCAGTCACATGCATGTGAGGATAAATACATTAGTCTGTCAGATAGTTACTTTTCTACCCCTTTTTCTCCTTGTCAATCCAACATTTGGCCTGCATTTGAATCAGTCAACTGTTGTCTGCAAGCAAAAGATTGAACAGGAGAGAAAGAGCAAGGAACTGGCGAGAAGCAGTTGCACCAAGAAAGCATGGTCTCTCATGGGAATGACTGCTCTTGTTACTGGTGGAACAAAAGGAATAGGGTAATCCTCTCTTTCTACTGCATTTTCTTTGTGTTCCAACACTGATAACTATTTATGCAGATATGTGAGGTTTCAGGGTATGGTGTTGTGGAGGAACTTGCAGGACTTGGTGCACTTGTGCATACGTGTTCAAGGAATCAGGCTCAGCTTTACAAATGGCTGCATGAGTGGCAAATGAATGGTTTCCAAGTTACAGGTTCAGTCTGCGATGTATCATTTCAAACTGAGCGAGACAAGCTTATAAACCAAGTATCTTCTCTATTTAATGGGAAGCTTAACATTCTTGTAAGTCCATGTTAATTTGTGCAGAAATTTTATTCCCAAGCTACCGAAATGCTGTCTGCTATGTTGAGATTTATGTTAGTCATGCTAAGATTTTTGGCTTTTATAATTTAAAAGGTGTTTATTCAAACGAAGCTTTACAACATACAAAATTTTGGGCTCTAGGTAAACAATGCTGGTACTGCTAGCATAAAACCGACAGCAGAGTAACTGCAGAAGAATTGTCAGCTGTCATGGCAACCATTTTCGAGTCTGCTTACAGTTTTTGCCAATTACCTTATTCTTTCCTGGATGGGTCCGGTTCAGGAAGCATCGTTTTCATTTCGTCCATTGCTGGTGTGGTATCAACAAATGCGTCATCCATTTACGGAGCGAGTAAAGGTACTTACTTCTAATGAAAGACTTAAGTTGTTGCATACATTTCACTCGGTGCATTCATGATTGTCAGGTATAAGTTTGGTCCGTTTCTTGCAGGAGCCCTGAATCAGCTCACTAAAGACTTGGCTTGTGAGTGGGCAAAAGACAACATTAGAAGTAACAGTGTTGCACCTTCGTTCATCAAAAACATCTCTTTCTGAGCAGGTAATGTCTCTCACCATGCCTGTGCTTCTAGATACCATCATCTTCTGAACTAAATGCTTCTGCTTCATTTGGTTGAAGTATGCACTTCAACGGTAGATGAAAAGACGGTATGAATATGATTCATCCATACATTATTGACTGCCCACTTGATCAAGACGTACAGGACATTAAGAAAATTAAATGGTCATTCGTATATGCTCAAAGACTGCTTAGTGCTTATAGTCAATAGACTAAAATTCATCTTCATATGCAGTGAAGACGTAATAGCACAGAACACTGAACATATTTATGAACTTGGTGGTTGTTAAAAGACCAAAGAAGCATTCTTCGTACAATGATGTCTGACTTGATTATGAGAAAAGCGTGTAATCATAAGGCTCTTTGCTGCAGGTTTTACAAAGCAAAATTTGGGTCAAAGCTATGTTATCTCAACACCTGTTGGGCACGTCAGAGAGGCCACAGAAGTTTCCCCTTAGTGGCATTCCTCTGCCTACCTGCGTCGTCCTACATCACTGGGCAAATTATATGCGTTGACGGAGGGATGAGCATCAACGGTTCCTCCCTTCCGAAAAGCTAAACTTAAGCAGGTTTTTAACTTCACTTGGACCTTTAAAGTTTAGAACAGTGCAGTTAAAAAGCCAAACTATCTGCTGCAGGCTCCAGTTTAGAGCTTTTACTTTTGGCAAACAATTCCCAGAAACTTTTTTCATTATTTTGTAATCTCTTCTGAATTTGGTTCGAGCAATGATTTTATTTGCAATATACTTATAAGAAACTGTATCAGGTTTTCTCGGTCTTAAGCTTCAATTTTCACACTCCAAGACCCGGAGAATTCATCCAGTCACAGAAAAAGATGAGTTGAAATTTTCTCATCAACTATCACAATTCCATTCAAGATTGAGGTAACTAGTAGTGACCAATCAATAATGGCATCTTTCTTTTTCTGTCTCTATATTGAAATATGCTCAGTGTGAATGCAAAATGACTTAAATCTAACATTGAACAGAAGTGACCTGAATCCAACTCACATGTACAACTTTTTTTTTTTTAACTTTGTTTTTGCACATCCAGAAAATATTCATATAAAATAAAGCAATTACTAGGAATCTTCTTCATTTCTTTGAGGGTCAATTTATTGGATAAGTAACGACATTGAAGGTAAAACAACATTCTTGGGGCACATACCCATCATTAATGATGATATTTTCTTGGATATGCGGAAAAAATTCCTAGTTAACTTATCAACTACGAATCTTTTTCTTTTTTGTTTGTCCATTTTTTAAGAAATTTGTAACTATTTTCCTTTTCATTAAGTGTTTTGTTTTATAAAGTGAGTGGTAAATAGCGCACGTAAATTGTAGATTATTATATTTGAAAGATTACATAGTAAAATAGAGAGATTATCACGTTTTTCAAGAATCACAATATATACTTTACATGCTCGATCTGCTATTCACTGCACAAGCTGTTAAATTCCAAAACAAGTTAATGTTTTGTGTCACTTCTTTTACACTTGTTCCAATTCAAAGATGAGAAGTTTTTAAAAGCTGTAATATCTCGAATGCCTGGAGAATGCGAGGAGGTTTCAGGCATAGTAGCATTTCTGTGCCTGCCTGCAGCATCCTATATTACTGGCCTTGTCTTCGTTCTCTTTCTCTTATCGTGAGTTATTTTCTTGCTCTCTGCGTTAAGTTGATTGTTAATTGCCGACTTGTAGGTTGGAAGTGTGTATTTGATACTAAATTATTGGATTTATGTATGTATGTTAGACCAGAGCTATTATTACTGGTCAAATGACAAAAAATTCGAATTTTAACAAAGCACTTATTAGAAGGCGAGAAATATGTTAAAAAGTATAAGATTCGACTCTTCTTACAACAAAAAATAGCCGCCACCAAATTAAACACGAGGAGCACTAAAATTTCCTTTGAAAATGATGTAAATAGACCCCTCGAGATGTTCTAGAATCAATTTAAGCTAAAACTATCTGATAAGCCAATCAAGTCAATAAATTGCCATTCACCATAAAAATTGAAACTATTAACGCAGTTCAACTTGGACTTTTAGTACAAGTGATGTCACTGCAGAAGCATGTTCAACAACGTAATCATCAATTTCAGTAGATTTGTTCAACAATTATTACTGTTCACTTGATGACTTTGAAAAGTATCTGTAGAAAATGTAACAAAGAAATGAAAAATTAGTAGTCTGTTTTGAAAAAGACATTTTAATTAGAAGTCATGTCAATAAAAATGATTAATTGTCAGATACTAGGAAATGGTGCGAGTCATTTGACACTGAAGAAGCAAGGATGTCCGAAGCAAGTAATTGTAGCAAGAATAGCAGATGGTCTCTTCAGGGCATGACTGCTCTTGTCACTGGTGGAAGCAGAGGAATTGGGTACTTTTCTTTTCCTTACTTTAACTTTGTTTTTGCTCGAATTTTGAACATCAAGATCTCTACAGTCAACATGTTTGTCTAGTTGATAAGAGACTGCAACTACAACAACCATGATGATCAAGTATCCCTCTTGATTGTGTATTGATATTTACATGTATTCAGGTTCGGGATTGTGGAGGAACTGGCAAGTCTTGGAGCATCTGTATATACATGTGGAAGAAGTGAAAGCCAACTTAATGAAAGCATAAATGAATGGAAGAAGAAGGGCTTTCAAGTCACAGGTTCAGTATGTGATGTCTCATCACAAACCGAACGAGAAAATCTGATGGCGAAAGTTTCGTCTCATTTTGATGGAAAACTCAACATTCTTGTAAGTTTTTTACTTGCAGAAAGAATTATGACACTGCACATTAATCCTTCTGTGACCAGTTCAAATTTTCGGTTTTTTTCAGATAAACAATGTTGGGATTAATATGTTTAAACCAACTCTTGAATTTACAAGTCAAGATTTCTCAGTTCTCATAGGCATCAACCTTGAATCTGCTTTCCACATTAGCCAACTTGCACATCCTCTCCTGAAAGCTTCCGGAAATGGATCTATTGTTTTTGTGTCTTCTATTGCTGGTGTGGCGTCAATAGATACGGCTGGTTCTGTATATTCAGCCGCAAAAGGTACATATTTTATTTTTTAAGATAAGTAGTTTTATTTGCTTCCACAGGGAATTGAACTCTTGATTTTTTTACTGCTAGAGTTGATTTCAGTACCAATAAATTACGAAAACTACATATTACCTTGCATATACAACAGTTTTCAGCTTTCTGTTAATCTGGACGAATGAATATTATGATTCTCCAGGTGCTATAAACCAACTTACAAGAAATTTGGCTTGTGAGTGGGCAGACGACAACATCAGAAGTAATTGTGTTGCTCCTTGGGGTGTTAAAACTTCTTTGGCAGAACCTGTAATGTTCTATCTCAAAATCCTTTTTTATTATTATTATTATTAAATTACCTGGTATTCAGACACCTGACTAATCTGAATTTGAGCAACGAGTTTAATTGTTCATGTTTACTGTTGAATTCAGCTTCTCCACGATGAAAAATTGATGAAGGAGGTAAGGTCTCGAACCCCATTGCGACGCATTGCAGAAGTGAATGAGGTATCTTCCGTTGTGGCATTCTTATGCCTGCCGGCATCATCGTATATTACGGGCCAGACAATTTTTGTTGATGGAGGATTGTCAGCGAATGGCTTTTCTTTGCCATTGAACGATTGAAGAACAATCTCCAACTTTATTTTCCTATTGTACTAGTTCTTGAAATGAATAAGAAAACTTTGATTCCTATATTTCTTATGCACTGTGTATGTTTAGACCAATTCATGGGTTTTATATCTTTGTACTTGAGTGATTGCAATAAATGATGATCAGTTCTTGCCTGGAAGTGGACCTGATGAACCCATTCGTTTATGTCAATATTTCCATTAACGTAATTTTTGAACTTCTGTCTATGTAGTTAAGGCCAGGTAAGATGATTGGACTTCACTGAAAACAAACTTCCGATTAAGTTCACATCAGCTTTTAATGTACGTGATAACATTTTCAAAATTGATATTTTTGTTTAAGTTTTGAAGATTGTAATAAGAACATACAACATGCAAAATGTTGTATAAAATTTATAGAATTGGCGTAGATACTTATAAGCCATTGTTAATTTGTTTGGACATGCACAGTTTTGTTTTTAAAAACACCTCAGTAAATTGAATATTTTTAAGCAGTTTTTAGTCTCGTAGTTAATGTAGAAATCTTGATACATCAAGAAACATTAATTGCACTTAACTCGAAAGCCAAATGTATAGACAAAAGCTGAAGCACATGTTTTGGTCAACGTCAAACAAGCTTATCATGAAACACAAGCAGGTGTGGCATAGAATTTCGAGGAAGTTTCCAAAGATAAAAAGAATCAAGTTGCTGAAGTCGGGACTCTATAAAAGGTGAGAAACATTTGGGAATTCATATGAAATAGTGCAGTATAGATGGCTCAAGACGCAGATGTCAGGGGAGGGAATTGTAGGTGGTCCCTTGGAGGGATGACAGCTCTTGTTGCTGGTGGAACCAAAGGAATCGGGTACCTTTACCTTTCTTTTTCTTGTTTTTCTTTTTTCTTGGTCATGTTCTTGTTCATTAACCTTCTTTAGTTAACAATGAATGACACTTTCTGATTCTCTTAAACTTCTTTTCTTGAATTATGGAATAATGTGTTTATAGTTCATTAGTTATAGAGTTGTCTTTAAAACAAAGGTTTTCGTAGTTCATTCTTGGTGGTGGCAAATAAAGTGATTTATTTAAAAATGTACTTGCCAGGTCTCAAAAGCAAGAGCTTTGGCTACCCAAAACCCTTTTCATTTGCTTAACAATTTTCACTGAAATTAAGTAAATTTTATTAGCCTATCAAGGTTGTATGATTTAAAAAACTTGTCAAAATAAAAAATAGCCATCGACTTAGCTTCCGAATTTACATTTACAATCATGTAGTCGACTGTACTATCAAGGAATGAAAGCTCATTTCCATTCTTGAGCTTCAAAAAGTTGTTTTGTGGATCAGGCATGCTATTGTGGAGGAACTGGCTGGGCTAGGGGCAACAGTTCATACTTGTTCTCGAGACGAGAATAAGCTTAAAGAGTGCCTTCAGGAATGGCAGCGTAAAGGTTTCAACGTTACTTGTTCACTCTGTGATGTATCCTCCAGGTCCGAAAGAGAGGACCTAATCAACAGAGTATCCTCTCTGTTCAATGGCAAGCTTAACATTCTCGTAAGTACTAATCACAACACATATTTCTAAAGGAT
>CAODLS010169296.1:0-21946 GCA_948243855.1 Flueggea neowawraea | reverse complement strand
TAACCACCGCACCTGGTGAAGCCGGTTGCCGAAGAGTAACATTAGTGACGGTTCCTGTTCCGCTGAGGATGCAAACTCCTCTTTGTCTCCGCCATGCAAAAGTGGACACACACTCCATTATATCACATGCGTTGGCTATTTCCATCATGTGTGATCGGAGCGCATTAGCGCTGTCTCTGGTGATAATAATTGGTGGTTTTGGTTTGTTCTTTGATCCCGGAGGTCTACCTCTAGGCCTCCTTGTGATCTCTCCGTCTCCTCCGCCGATACCCATAGCTGCTGAAGGGACTAATTCATTCCCATCCTCACTTGTGGGGGTGCTGATTTCTTCATGCTCTCGCTTCTGACCCCGGTTTAAGCTTCCATTTCCTGGTTGTTGGTGATGGTCATCTTCAGAATTCTGTTGCTGGTGATGTTGAAATTGGTGATGTAGATGAAGATCTCTTGCAAGAAAAGGAGTTGTTAGAGGCCGACCATGTGGAGCTGCAACTGGATCCATTTTTCTTGCTTGTTTTTCTTGGATATTGATTAACCCTAACTTGTAATTACATCCACACCATAAAAAGAAACCCCTCTAATATATATCTCAAATGAATTTGAAAAATTGAAACTTTATGTAGTTTTTGAGATGGGTTTCTTGAAGTGAATGGATCAAATGTCACTATCACACAAGTATTATATACTCAAAACATCAATCTTTCCAACCAAGAAAGGAAGAAGAAGGAGAGAGGTTTGAACCTTTCAAACACCACCAGCAACCAAGAATTCAGCTGAAATAGCTGAATTAATCAAGCTTATCACCATATCTTTCTTTCTTTCTCTCTCTCTCTCTAATACTACTTACTACTAATACTCAGCTCCCATTTAATAGTACTGAGAAAGTTTGTTTCTCTTAAATTGTTGTTGTTCAGTTTTTTTTTGTTCAAGTCTCCCTTCTGTCTTCTCTATATGTTGTATTGGTTAAAGGTTTGTAAGAAAATGGAGATAGCATAAGGTCAAGTAGAGAGAGAGAGAGAGAGAGAGAGAGAGAGAGAGAGAGAGAGAGAGAGAGAGGGTTGTGTTTGGGTAGTGATGATTTGATGATTTGTTTCTTTTATTTATTTGGTTTGGGTAGTGGTTTTTGGGTATGGTGTTGTTGGGCTAGTGTTAGGTCAAAGAGAGAGGGGTAAACCGGGTTGGATGATGATGGTTGGACGGGTTTGGTTTTGGTTAAGACAGCGTGCGCATGGGCGGTGTGTGTGGGTCCCTATCAGCCCTTTCTCTCTCTTTTGTCCGTCACATACACCATGAGGGTCCCATTTACTACATTGCACACACATTCATGTCTTCAAAAGCCTGCTTTCATAAGATCATTTTGTCCTTCCTTTCTTTCCTTCTCTTCTCTTCCCATTTTTGGTGTTTCTTCTCTATTCGCAACAACCTTCTATAAATGGTTCAAGCAAAGTGGTTCTGTTGAAATTAAATGTACTATAAGTGAAACAAAACTTGACCAATATAGATACCTACATTGGATAAATTAATGATGTCATTGAATATAACTGATTGATTTGATGCAAAACAAAGTGTAGCACTAAAAATGTCGAAATAACATGCAAATCTTAAATGAGAATGCATAAATGTACATATCAAAGCAATGTATGCGGAAAGGTTGGATCTTCTTCTTGGCCATCTAGGCAACACGGGATCAGCTTACCTGATTTGGCCGTTTGTAGTATAAAACAGGCGTGAGACCAATCTAACTGAGCGTACATATGTTTTGGTAGCTTCTTTTATCGAAAAGAAAAAACAATGGTTGGATCTTTTTTCTGTTTTATTGGAAATTAAAAAACAAAACATCATAAGTATATGCATACGTTATTAATTTTAGTCCAAAAAATGACAAGAACCAAAACAGGAAACTGATCAAGAACTTCAAAAAAACGTTCGTAAATTCTCTGGAAACCTCAGAATCTCAGCTGGCTATAGAAGCGTTAAACAAAATGTGTTACTACTCTACTCTTATTGGTCGTTCATGAAGGGGAGGACTGTAATTATAGCGTGCATGCAGGTTAGCGTAAGATCGGTGATGGTGACGGTGGCATTCTGGTGTTTACGCGGAAGAACATGGGTAAATTAAAGAAGTGGGTCCATGTGGGTCATGGGAAATTGGGGCGGGTGGAGGTGGACCCACCCGAACAAAAGTGGGTCAGCCTTTTGCTTCTCTCTCATCCCTCAAGGGCGAGTCTGGAAATGGATTCTAGGAATGCCAAAAAACGTGCAACTGCATTGATGTTGATGCGGATGCGGCGTTTTTGTGGGGCCCAACACCTATAATAGACTTGATCATGCCGACGTGTCTCCACCCCCTCTCATCCTCATCTATTAATCAACTGGCCCAACCTCCTTCACAATAATCCTAATTAAATCATATCGGAAACCATTTAATTTTTTGACAAATCATTTTATTTGCTCTCGCTACTTTTTTTTGTCAGCATAAAAGAGGAGTTGAGGTTAACAGTAGTGACGTATTTTTATTAGGTGTGATTATATAGATAAATATTTTTCGCCGTGAAATATTCCTTTGTTCGGTGGTGACCAAGAGAGACTCACAACGACACCTACTAAGAGCTAGTGTTAGCCTATTAACGCGGAAATATCTGAAGTCAACCGGGTAGACATGTGTGTCTCGAACCGGGGTGAGAGACACTGAGACAATACTCCTTTCCATCAGACAACCTCCAAGAAAGTGCTATCGCTACCTTCAGCCGCGTTGGACTCGATTTTAATATTAATAAATTACAAGTTTAATAGTTGAAACCAATCAATTAACAGTTAGTTTGCTACAGTTATTTATAATCTCTTGTTTCCGAGAGATAAGTTGCTTCCATTTTTCATACAAATTATAAAATAGTTAATATGGTTAATTAAAAACATTAATATTACTTTTCTGAAATTTCATTAGAGTAATAAAATTTATGGACGAAGTTTAAATATATAAACAGTGTGAAATATTGAATAACTATTCTTCTAACATAGAACATGAGCTTACAATAAAATAGAAAATGAGTTTATAAACTGAGATGGCAAACAAAAACTGCCAATTCAAGTTAAAGAGAATAATTATTTTTTCTCAACAAAAATAATAAAAAAATCAATGCACTTAGAATTTTTTGGTGTTGGATAGTCGTTTAATTCTTAATAGAAGCAAATAAAATAAATTATAAATAAAATTAAAATTAAAAACATCAATAATCAAAAGAGACATTAAACGTAATTAAATCTTTAAAAACTTATTGATATTAGAGTCAATTCTAATGATAAGAGTCATTGATTCAATTTTTTATAGCCAATGAGCAAAAATGGCATCAAAAGAATTTTTAGACTTTTATAATTTATATATTAAACTTAATTTTCAATTGATAACATATATCAAATATAGATAACTTTTTTTATATGCTTTTCTTCTACTTGTTCTATATACCTTCAATTCTGTTTGGGACTACATTTGTACGGATCAAGTAATTTAAACTGCATGTGTTTAAACGAATATCAACATTAATAATTGAGAAAGATATCAAAATAATTCGTGTTAATGTTTATGCGTATAAAAAACTAATAGAAAAAAAGGAATTAGTTTTGTTAAATTTTTTTTGAAGAATAAAAGAAATTAGTTTTTGGATCTTTGGTTTTTAATAACTTTGTTTTTTAGGTAAAAACTTTATTAAGAGTCAAGCCATTAAATAGTGTCCAGACGAAAAAATTTACAAAACCAATTTTATACTATGAGCATTTATTGTCCCTTAAAACTATGAAATCAAAACACGAAGAGAACGCACAAAAAACTTTTATTGCAGATGGTTTCGTTCTTAAATATATAAGTAAAATGACGAAGAGGAATTTTATATCTTTGCAAAACCTTTTATAGTAATCATGAAATTTGATGATCTATCAAACGCAAAAAAGTCCAATCATACAGTAAAAGATGTAAAGTATATGAATTATAATTATGGTGCGACGTGTATACGGTAATGGATATCATGATGTGTTCTATCATTAATTCTATAATTGTTGTCCATGATACATGTGTTATCATTTTAGTTGGGAACTTAAGTCGTATTGGATATTGAAGCCTCTAAAAATCAATGAAGGCCACCCTCGATGTGACCATTTAGATGAAAACTACAACAGGAATTTTATTGTTTAATGCAACAAAGGTAAGGATTATATTCTAAAAACAGAGATACATTTTCCGTATAAAAAACCATTAAATACATTAAATAATTGTTGTGATGGTTAATTTGAATATAATTAATTAAATTAGTTACATTAAGACATACTCTATTATTAACTTTTCTAGAACACTTTGTTCTAGAGGAATAAAATTTCAAAAAACACAGCTTATAAAAAAGAAAAAATGACATACTCCATTACAACATTATAAAAGTATACATAGCCTACAACAAATCTATTCAAAATCTTAATAATAACTATAAGGGACCTAAATTGGTGGTAGACAGGTTTAACTGAAATCATGAAGTCTCGCGTTCGAAACTCATAAAGTTTGGGGGAGATGGGAGGGGGAGGGATCAGGCAGTTAAATTTCCACCTCAATCAAGAAAACTACTCCTTTCCCCTCCCTAACTAATTTCAAAGGGCGTGATGATTTTGCTTTATGAGGACTGATTTCACAACGTTTGGGGGAGGAGAGGAGGATTGATTTCAAAGGGCGTGATGATTTTGCTTGTTTCTAGGTTTTAATTAGTTTTCAAAATGGTGGCTAGATGTGAGTTTCATAGTAGCTGGATGTGGTTTTTAGGGGTGGAGAAAAGAGATGTATAGGTGAGATTTAAGAATATTGAATCCCGTAGATTTTAAGGTAGTCAATGCGGGTTTTGAAGGTAAGGAAAAGTGACTGGAGATGAGTTTTAGGATGAGTATGACAATTTTAATCGATAAGAGGTTGCAAACAGGTTTAAGAGAGAGAAGGGATGAGAGATATGGAGTTTGCATTAGAACATAAAATTCCAAATACAAAGTAGGGTAGCATAGTCTTTTAGAAGTTGAACTAATATTGTTAGCTTTAAGGGATAATTATTAGAGTTTCCAAAATAGGAAGATACACTTGCAAATTTTGCTATATCCTAAGGACTACATAGTTAATTACCTAACGATTAATATCAGCCGGTAAAGGCAATGGCTGAGGCGGCTGACGCGTAGGTAGTGGCCTAGCGCTAGAAGAGCCAAAACTCTTTAAAATTGATTCAAACTTTGAAGTTAAAAAACCAGAGTACAAACAAGAGAGTTATGTACACTAAGAAGACACGAAATAGAAAATCCTAAAAAAAAAAGAAAAAAAAAAAGATAAACGCTGAATCTATAAAAATAGATGATTTTTCAATATTATAGTGTTCAAAATTTTGCTTTTTTAAATATTTTAAAAATATTGCACTTTATCAGTGTTTAAAATTTAGCAAATTTCTATACATTCTTTACAATTATTTACAAATCATCAGTGTTAGTATTCTACTCCCTTGTTTTTACAAAGAATACTTTTTTTAAAAAATTCTTTTTATCAAAATAATTAACATTTTACAAAATCAAGAAGGTTTTGAGCATAATTTTCTGAATATACCCTTATAGTTAATAACTTACAATAAATAATTTATATTTTTTAGGAGTCATTAATAGGGAAATTTAATAAATTAGTATTATAGTTAATGCACTCCAATAATTTTATTAATATATGTGCTACAACCTTAAAAAACATTTTTTATGGAAAGGATGAAGTATTATTTTTTTTATCAAGTGTTAACACATGGATAATTTATTATCACATCAGTATTTGATAAACTAACAAAATTAAAACTGTATTCTTGTCGCCCCATTATTGACACTCTTTTTTATTTTTGGCATTTGAAATAATAAACCTAATCTTCTCTCACTCCACTAATTAAGTTACAGAACTATAATGCTACTCTTTTCAATTTAGCGCAATCAGTGCTTAGCAAAGAATTGTAATTAATGATTTAGTGAGTTTCACTAATACAAGTCAAAGATTATAATTGAAAAAAGATACTCCCTCCTTTTTACAAAGAATGTTTTTAAAGTTGTAGCACATATATTCAGAAAATAATTAGAGTGCATTAACTATGGTACTAATTTACTATATTATTCATATTAATGACTCCTTAAAAATATAAATTATTTATTTTAAGTTATTAACTATAAGGATATATTTAAAAAATTATGTTTAAAACCTTCTTGATTTTGTAAAATGTCACTTATTTTGATAAAAATATTTTTTTTTTCTAAAAAACTTCTTTGTGGAAAGGAGAGAGTAAAAGATTTGAATGCATTTAAGTGACAAAATTACTAGTAGTATTTTTTTTTTCAATTCTCATGTGAAGACAAATGCGTCTATCAAAAATGGGATGGAGAGAATAATAAATTTGTAAGAGATTAAGAATTTTTCACTCAATTTTAAACTTTGTAATAAATGTTAAAAGTGCTTCGTGTGCATAAAGATATTACTCCATATTGTAGTCTTATTTGGAAGTGGCTTAATCAGTTATTTACTAATTATTAATTACATTTAAGTATACTCAATAACCTTAGAACTAAGTCCAGTCCAAAAAGGGCAAAAATGAAGCGTTGGCATGAATGCATGGATTGACGGCAAAAGAAGTTGCAATGTGTTGGTGAAGACTTACCGTTGGATACAAAATAGGAATCATTGAATTGAATAAGAGGAGGAATTGAAGTAGTAGTGGTCAACAAAGAGAGTAAGCAGAATTAATAATAAGACGTCAGTCACCGTTGGAATTTGTCTGGAGGCGTGAAACCATCCAACTCATGTGCACGTGCATTGCCATTCTCCCGGAATATACCATCTCTCTCACTCTCCCTCTTCACTTATCCCTTCTTGAGCTCTTTCTGTCATTTTTCTCTCTCCTTTTCCTTTCATTTCAATTCCACTTATTTCCTCCTCCTTTGCAAGTCAAGCAAACAAAAACTCCCCCATTTTATATAATTTTATGACCTATATTTCTTCTTTCTAATTTTATCATGTCTCTCCACCATTGTTAAATCTTCCATTGTGGTATTGTCTGCTTTGACTTTATTTGCCATGGACTTGTATTCTCACAATTTTATTTTTAAAAGACGTCTTAGTGATTTGAAGAAAGAATGTACTTATAAGTAATTCTTGATTTCGACTCTTATACAATGTGAGATGCATAACACTACAATACAATAATGCTATGGTACATATACCGTTTACTAATATTAAAGAAGTCCTTAATTGGATAAGCCTATATCTATATGGTTATTTGCATTCGATCATTCAATATCACTGAAATTCACTTTCAGTTAAAAAAATACAATATAATTTAATTACCAATATATATACTAATCAGATGAGCTATCAATTACTGATCCAAAAATTAAAAATATATAAGCTGTTAATTTTTCCTTTTCTGAATTCAATAATTAACAATGTCACTTATGATCACTAACGCACATTTCATCCATTTATTGTGAAAGTACTTTTTTTATACGTATTATAATTGTGAAAGTACTTATCAATTAATATTATTGAGTTCGTGCTATAAAGCAATGACATAGTTATTATGTTAAAAAAAATTGATGATATCCGGACCAAAAAAAAGACAAATAATGATACTCTCTCCTTTTCACAATAAGCATTTTTTAAGGTTGTAACATACATATTAAGAAAATGATTAGAGTATATTATTTATGGTAATAATTTACTATATTATCCTTATTAATAGCTCATTGAAAATATAAATTATATATTATAAGTCATTAACTATAAGGGTATATTTAGAAAATTATATTTAAAATCTTCTTGATTTTGCAAAATGTCACTTATTTTGGCAAACAATTTTTTTTAAAAAAAACATTTATTGTGAAAAGGAGGGAGTACTTATTAAGGTCATCATCAAATTATTTCTTCCTTTTTTTTCAGTTCAATATGCAATACAATAAAACCTCTATATAAGAATAGTTTTGAGATCAAACTAATTGTATTCTAATTGAGGGATTATAATTAAATAGATAAATTGGTACAAAGAAAACTTTCCTAACACCCAGAAGTATCCATTTTAACAAGAATAACAGTAAGAACTCCCTAATAATTACTATTCAAAAAATATTTATATAAAGCTGCTTGGCACATTAATTTCCTCTTTTGAGTTGTTACCACATCTTTGAACTTTTATATTTAAACTTCTAAACTAGAATTTGTATGTTTCTAAGTCTACATTGATAAGTGCAACAGTCTTTTATAGATAAATGTAATAGTCTTTTAAACTTGTCTTTTATATCAATGTAACATAATATATATATATATATATATATATAGAGGTATATTTTCTTAATACAGGACTTAAAAATATATATAACTTATTACAATTTAGAGGTTATTTATATTTATAACTGGCCAAGTTGAGACCAAAATTTTTTATAATAAAACAGAAATTATTCTTACATAGAGTATTTTTGTGTAAAGGTTCTATTGTACTAATTAATAATTACTCACGTATTGAGAAAATTGTAATGTCTGATTATATTCAATTGTTCCTGTGCATAAATACTTATCACATGAATATATAGTTGAAAATGGTTAATTTAGCAAAATAATTGAGGGACAATGATCAATTTAGACCCTAAGGTTTACTAGACCGAACGATTTAGGACCTAACGTTTTTGTTTTATCCAATGCAGTACTCAAGATTTTTCAAAAAGATCGGTTCGAGGCCTCTGTTATAACAGAAAATTCTTGACAACTCTTAATGCATGTCCTCACACATGCACCAAGAATGTTACTCCCTCCTTTTCAAAAGGAATGTTTTTTAAATTTTTTTACACATATTAAAAAAATGATTAGATTACATTAATTATAGTAATATTTTACTATATTAGCCTTATTTATTCTAGTGAAGGTAATTGAGATGTTATTCAAAGCAATTTAATATGAGGGCAAATATGAAAGAAAATAATAAAAAATATCTTGATTTTATAAAATGTCACTTATTTCGATAAAAAAATACTTTATCTAAAAAATATTCTTTTTGAAAAAGAGGGAGTAACACGTAACACATAAATTAATGGGCCTTAATTTGACCAAAAAAGTGCATTAAAAATTCCATTTAAGAGTCACTAATCCACGTGTCACCTGTTGATATGCTTGGCGCATGTGTGTATTTGACAAAAAAGTGTATTAAAAATTCTATTTTAAGACTCACTAATCCACATGTCACATGTTAATATGTTTGGTGCATGTGTGAGGATATACACCTAGAGAAGTTAAGAATTTTTCGTTACAACGTTGTCTATAAACTGCACACGTGGTTAACTTTTCAGTCCAAAAATGTCGATCTGGCACAAACAGTTTATAATGGACCTGCCACCACCATTACCCATCGATACGAGACATCGATCTACCACCCTCACATCAGTTTAAAATTGAAATTCAAAAACCAGATCAGTTCTGTTACCCCACAAATTCACAAACAAACAGTCAAATCTTAATTTGAAACCACTAAACAAAGTTAGGCATGTATGCACTGGCCCTATAGATTGAGATCTGAAATAACTCTTACATGCAACCTAAATTGAGATCTGAAATAATTTATCAGTTTTTTCATTAATGTCCAATTCTTATATATAAGTAACTAAAGTTTACACTAGCCACATGATTAAGATTTGAATAACTCTTTTCTTCTTGAACTTTTTTCACCATAGATTGGTGGAATAATTGAAAAGGTTATCGAACATTGAATTTCATTCACAGACGGTCACTTTAGCAGGATTTAACATGTCGCTAGCCCGGTTTGATGACTTAGCATGCCACGTCATTAAGAAGTGCCACGTGGAAGCTTAACCATGGCTGAACCGATAACCGACCTGACCAAATCACCAAAATTAACCCAAAAAAACCCGAACCATCCCCTTCATTTCTTCTCCAACAACCAATCATCACCATCTTCACTGCTCTCTCTCTCTAGTATGTGCCTCCTCTCTCCTTGCGTCACCAACACTAATCTCTCTCTCTAACTCCACCTCCGTCATCGCTCTTGCTCCCTCTCTCTCGGTCTCCATCATTGTCGTCGACTCCACCATTGTCCAGATCTCTCTGTCATCGCTTTGTCACTCTCTCTCTAACTCCACCTTCGTCGTTGCTTTTGCTCCCTCTCTCTCAGTCTCTACCATCGTCGTCGACACCACCAGTGTTGATATCTCTCTGTCAAAGCTATTAAACACACTGTCGTCGCTCTTTCGGACTCCATCGTCGTCAAATCCACCATATGTCATGCTCTCTCTCTCCCTCTCAAACTCCACCATCGTCGTTGACTGCAATTGGAGACAGAGATCTAATTTATGTTTTTGTGCTTATTAGTTTAATTTATGTACAAATGGTTGAAGTGTATTTTCTAGATTATTGGAATTTCTTATATTTGATTTCCAAATTCATGTACAAATTGTTAGTTTTCTGAATTTCTTACAGCTTTAGTGATTCTATTTTGGGATTTTGGTTGATGTTGGTATTTTATTGAAAAAGAAATAAATGACCCAGCTTTGGTTGATGTTGGTATTTTGATTGTTGTTGGTATTTTATTGAAGAAGAAACAAAATGCTATAGAGAGAGAGAGTGGTGAAGATGGTGATGATGGGTTACTAGAGAAGAAACGAAGGGGATGGGGTCGAGTTTATTTTTAGGGTTAATTTTGGTGTTTTGGTTGGGTTGGTTTTTGGTTTGGGTCAATATTTCAGTTTGATCCTGGTTCAACTTCCACGTCAGCCTCCACGTGGCATGCTAAGCCATCAATCCAAGCCGGTAACATGTTAAATCCGGCTAAAGTGACCGTCTATGAACAAAATTCAATGTTTGATGACCTCCCTGAAACAAAAGTGAGTTTAGTGACCATGTTGCAACAAACTCAAATTCAAAGTGAGCATGAATAAAATTAACCCAAATTTACGTGTTTCTTGGTAAATATATGTAACACTAATTAATATATGAATAATTGCATTTATTTTATATTACATTTACTTAATCCACGACGGGTTAATTCAATTGGTAAACAACCAAAAACTTGGAGACCAAATTTTTGGTTTAAATTTCATGGATAACAACTGTAAAAAAAGGCATTTATTTTATCTGATCCAACAATAATTATGTTGGTCATTAATGCAGTGTTTCATTATTACATCATGAAGGTATATCTACCAGTCTAACCAACTAACAATATAAAGAACGGTTCAAGTTACTAACCTCTATACGTAGCGGAAATCAAGAGGAATGTGGATCGAATTCATGTGCTGGTCTCGTAAGCAAACCATGGTTGTAGGACGAGAGAGTTCGACTCGTTTGTAATCTAGATGTCACACATAGATCGATGCAAGGGTTCTCAGTGGGGTTAAAGAAGAACAATTTCTTCTTCTTTAGCATAGAGGTCGTCAGTCTCCTCTCTATCTGTGTGTCTCTGCAAAGAGGATGTTATGCGTCTATATTGTTGGTGAATGTATGTCATAGATTAACCCTAACTAGGGTTTATTTAGGACTATTTATACAAGTGTTATATGGGCCTCCTACACATATAAGGAGCTCACTCATCCATTTATTCAATTGGGTTTGTCAATTGGATTCAGTCCAAGGTCTTAGTTTACACTTTGACGGAATCAAATTTGGTTCAATCCGTAAAAGGCATAGCATTTTTTCCAACACATCAAAATAATTGGAACTGGTTGACGGAAATATATGTAGCAAGATACAATTGATGAAATTTTGATACATGGAATAGAGAAAATATTACTCGCAAAATCACGTACATTTGATGATTGATTTAGTACTAGAATAGTTAAATATTGCCCAAGCGAGGTACCGTCCTCTTTTATTAAAAGAAAAAAAATTATCCAAGTGCAGAATTAGTACCAACTTTGATGATGACTCACTTGGTAAACATTCACATTTAAAATTATAGGATATTGATTTCAAGACATGCGATAAGTGGAATTTTCAAAGATTTTTCAAGATATGGGGATGAACATCCCTTTGTGAAGCCTATGATTTATTAAAAATAAAATTAAAAGAGTACATAAAAATATTTATTTTTAATGTTAGTGCATATAAATTAATTAAAATTTATTATATCATTTTGATAATGAAAAATATAATAAAAATTGTAATTGTAATTGTAATTCAATTAGATTTTGCGAATATTTCATAAGACTCATTTCTTTTTCGAAAGTTAACCAGTTCAATCAATTGTGAAATAAATTTAACTATAAAACACCCAGCAAATTTCTTAACCTATTAAAAAGTCTTTCCAGCAAATTCGAATGTGTATGGTATTCTAAAATAATAATCGAACCGATGAATTTAAGAAAACAAATCGAGTTCACCAACTAATTTAATTGATTAATAAAAATGTTCAATTTTGTTTTGGATACAAATTTATAAACGGATTGGTTCAATATGATAAAGGTTTCAGGAATTTCAAAACTAATCAATTCGATACAACCTAATCCAACCCAACTTACACGTCTTAAACTACGTTGTTTGTTTCATTCTTCTTTATTAGTTGAGATCTTTGGTATTTTATTTATTTAAAGAAGACAAAAATAGTATTCAGGAGAAGTCTTGCATTATATATTAGCAATAAAGTTAAAAAGAAAAGTCATTGTTTTGTTTGGTCCAAAATAAGAAGCATTCAAATTTAAGCAACATGAAGAAAAAGACTTGGTAATGGACCACATTGGTAAAGTCAAAAAACCAAAAGTATAGATGAAGTTATGAACCCGCAACAACATGGTCAACTTCTCATGAATGTTTCGAGAATAATTTTCTTCTAAGTCATTTTCTATAATAGATTTTCCAATTAATTTACATTTTTTGTATATTAAAAATGAGGTTGAAAAACTTGAAGTCTATTCTGATTTATGTAACATGTATAATGATGTTTTATGAGATTCAGGATTGATTTCCGTTTTAGAAAGATTAGCACGCAGTTTATACTTTTCTTAGCAAAGTCACCAGCAGAGACAAATTTCTGAGCACGAAAGAGAGAGCAATTGCCCTAACATACAAAAAAAGAAGGTCATATTAGTGATATCAACAAAGAATAAATTGATAATTTTTTAAAAAAATAATAAATACGATTTTTGATTATAAAATAAAAATATATAAATTTACAAAAAAAATTATAAATTATTAATATTTTAATTTCTGATATGAGTGACCGCTTTTTGTAAAAGAAATAAAAAATCATGTGCGGTGGCTTATGCGCTATTATTAGTCTTGTACGCTCTTTACAACCAAACAAAGGCAATTTGCTATCACATATTCACAAACAAGGAAATAATACGTATGAAGTGACTCTTTTTCTTTATGAAAAATATTAACTCGATAATTTGCTCCTTGGGAGTTTTCATTTTGATCAATTTTGTCATAGATATCAAACATTTACGATATGCAATAAAAAAATATATCATTACTTTTTCAGTGATCTTTGGCCTTAAATTATAACTTCATGATTGATCTGCACTTTGAAAGACTATTTTCTTTTTGTAAGTCATCTTTTTTTTTTCTATGATGAGTAGTCCTATATTTAAATCTTATTGGGCAATAACTATAAAAAAATTCATCTTATTTACTCCCTCCAAAAATCAAACTCATAACTCTTTAGTGTAACAGTTAACTCCAGTATCAATAAGTTACAAGATTACTAGTTGAAAAAAAGACTATTCATTTAAATACCTTTATTTTTATGATGCCTATCAACTTGATGATCAAATTAAATTTATATATTTTCATTTAGTAAAATTATGTGAGAATTATGAAACATAATACTACTTTTCTCATCATATGTAGGCAATCTTTATTTGAAGACAGTAGTAATCGATTCTTCTAAAGAGTTTTTCATCTCTCTTCGTTCGTATTTATGTATAATAAATATGTCGAGCGATTGAGTTTTTTTCTCGTTTTCTTTTTTTCTAAGTATTTTCCTAATTACTTCACTCTGTTGATGAAATGAAATTTAGATTTTTTTTAATTGAATACAAAAATAGACTATATACATTTATACTAGAATTTAAGATGACTATTGTTTCCAACTAATTGCCAATAATTATTAGACTCTGATTCTAAAAGGCTCAATATCAAGATCAGGAATGTGGCAGTAACCAATTTTCGCAAATTAAGGACAATGCATTTACTGAATATACTTAAAATAGGGCTACAAGGATTCAATAGGGAGGTAATAGGGAAGTAGCAGAATTATGTTTAAGGGGAAAAAAGAGAAAACCGACATGGGTTTTGACTGCATCGTCAATGGTGCAATATGTTGTTGAATCACAAACCAGAGTGTGTGGGCATAAATGAGAGAGAAAGAGAAGCGTGGGTGGTGCTGACACCTTAACAACAACTATGTATTTAAGTGACAGAAGAAGCAAACTATAACAACGACAATGACAACTAGCACGAGCGGCATTCTATGCAAATTTTCAACCCAATAGGAGGCTTAAATTAATCTTTGAATGAAGTGAAATTTAGGGACACAATTGTTTAAACAATAAACGGTATATATGCATACTAAAAATTGCCGAAGTTGAGCTAAACAATCCTTAATTGCACAAAATTTATTTATAATTTAATTTTTGTCAAGCATTTCAACATATTTTTTCTAAAATATTCTATCATACTGCATTTATGTTCTTTTTAATATACATATAATTGAAATCTATGCCCCTTCACTATTTTTAACATTTTAACATAATATATTGTGAGTTTCAATAGACGTGTTAGTCTCTCTATTTTTTTCACAATATAATCTTTTAATTTATAATATGTTTTTGTTGTTTACCACTCAATCTACTAAACCAAACAAGTCTACCAAACACCCCCTTCGTCCATAATATATATGTAACATGTTAAAAACAAGTAGAAGCAAAACAAAATGTTCAGACGGTTTCCAACGCAGACAGAGCGGTAATGACAAAGTTTATTTTTGCATTTCCATTGCATAAGATAAAAGTGAGTAGGACTGTATTCTCAAAATATATATTATCACTAAATTCAATATTAACTTCTAATTACCTGCAATTATTTAAGAAAAAAGTATATTTTATAAATTGTTATATAAATAATAAATAACAGATTAAATATCAGAATAATAAAAAGCATAATATTATTCAAGGAAAAAAAACAATTCAGGTAATCATATATGATTAAAGTTTTATGAGTATAGTATATATAAATACATATGAGCCGTCTTGAGACTGAAAATTGGAGGGAATAAGCTGTCCGCTAATAGCACCACTAGTAGTTCTAGAGAATGCTATGCTGGTGTATATTCACTGCAGCAATATATGACTACTGTCACTGTGTCTCTTCTGCCATCACAATCAACCCCACGCCCTGAATCCCATGAACCAAGTCATTTTATGTACTGTGTTGGTCACTACTCTCAATACACCATCCTCCAATTCTCCCATTTACCTATTACCACTTGTCCACTCATAACCATTCCATTTTTTCCGGGTTAAAAAATATTTTCTAAAAGACCAATAAACCATTTAAGGGCTTCTTTCGAAACACTAGCAATTCACAGGGTCAATTGCACAGTGATTGCTGAGGTTTGTTGATATCTTCAATTGCGTCCCCGCCTTCTCAAAAAGTTCCAATAGATAGATTAAATCTATGATGTCATAGAAGCCGCCACCACCATTAAACCAACAACGAAGTGCCAGTGCATGATTAGATCAACAATGTTGAAATTGAGAGAGAGATGAAAAATAGAGAAGAAAAATCTAGTACTTTTGTTGCTTGCTTAGTACTCACTCTCAGTTTTAGTTGATTTTGTTTTGAAGAACTAGAGAGACGCTAAATCTAACAGAGATGAATTTGTGTGGTCTTGATTTAGTGATTTCTCGATTTCTAGGGTTTCGTCAATAAATTTATTTTCTTGCAGTACAAACGGTCATGGTGGTAATGGTGGTCGCAGTAGAGATAATTGTAATGAAACTAGGTTTAGGGTTTATAGTTAAGCTTGTGTGTTTTATGGAAAACTTAATTGATGACAAAATTGATAATATAAAAATTAAGAATAAAAGTGATAGAAATTAAATAGTTTGGAAATTTAAATGTCGATTGAACTTATGAATAATGATATTCCCGTCCTATATTTTTAGTTCATTTTTCCATTTTAATTTGTTGCAAATTTCCGTCCTATATTTTTAGTTCGTTTTTCCATTTTAATTTGTTGCAAATTGTAGTTTGCTCTCTCTTTTTAGATGTCAATTTTTAAATAAAATCTCCATAATACCTTTCGGCAACTACCAAATATTGTTCTACTATTTGACTTTGACTAGATAAAAATCGAGTGTATTAATTTTCTTAAAGAAAGATTAAGGATAATTTAGTACGTTTATATAATTTTAACTAAAATTAATCACTTTTCTTAATTCTTAAGTATATGAAAAGTGAACTACGTATCTAAGACGGATGGCATAATTATTTTTTATTTAAGATCAGATTTATACGTGGATAACGTATAGTTGCTCGTTTCCAAGACGAGAGAACTTTTTTTTTTTCGAAAATAAAGGATGCTCTTGGTTGTCAACGTTGCCCTTTTCCTTTGCATCTTATCGTGTTAAAGTCAGGTTCAAGCATGTATTTCTTATAGTATGAGATTTTGAAAGATGATGGCGAATCCAAAAACCCCCCAAAGAAGATAGGAAATTGAGGAATTGTGGCCTCACCGGGACACCCGGTCCGCCATCTTCTCGTCTTCACGTTACTTTCATCCTTCTCACCGGATTCATAAGCCAACAAAACCCTATTCTGTACCATCCAACAAAGAAAACTACCTTAACATTAAACAATATTGGTATAGTTATTATTATTTTTTCTTATATGAAATAAACCAATCTTATTGTCTTTCTCACAAAGAAGCTACCAGACAAAAGAGTTTTGTGGTTTATAAATTTAAAAATACAAAAAAAGTTTCAACCAAATTAAAGAAATGAATTAATACGACAAAACTATGTATATGTACATATATGCTTGTCTTAAGCAGTCAACGATGGAAGTCCCCACCACCCACCTCTCCCCTCCTCCGAGAATTACTGAAATCCAGGTCTTCTTCTTTAAATTGTGTATAATAGCTGTAGTCACAGTTTATTAAAATATTGCTCCTTAATTTGTTCACTATTTATTCACTCAAGTCCATAATTTCTGTCACCTTGTGACTTAACTGAATTTCGTTTTTATATATTTTTACCTTAATTCGAGTCTTCAAAATTGAGAATTAGCATAGTTACACCAGCATATTATCTTCAAAATTGTTGAAGCAATTTGAGCTCCGTGATTGGCTTGTCTGATTAGTCGATGTATATGATTAGCTAGTTTGTTTGAAAGGTAAATAGTTTATGATACAATTAATAGAGGATGATGTGGTCTATTTTCGAGTGAGATCAAATTCATAATATTGTTAGATATATAGGTTACATGCAATATGATAAAACACATAATATACATAAGGGCTTATGAATTCTACAATTTCATATGTTAGATTTTTGTCACTTTTTTTATAACTCATTTTATTTTCTTTCACCGAGATTGAAACATTCAATCTTTTAGTATTAAAATTGACTCAAATACCAATGAGATACAAATCTATTCGTTGTTTTTATTAACAAAGTGCACATTTAGCATATGCATCATTGTTTTGGAGTAAAAAATTGTTTCAATAATATAATTATTACGTTTTTTTTATCAAATTTGGCCAACCTTTAAGCATAATCTATAATATGTAAATGAATTATTGTAAATCTTTTAGCACAATTTCCATTTCTTCTCTAAATTTCCAATTGCTGAAGTCTGAATCGCCTTTCTTATTATTATTTTTCTTTTTATCAGTGGCCTCTAACTTGAAAGAGAAACATAACCCGAATTAAAAACATAGATGAGGAACAAGATTCTAAAATCCAAAAGTTGAGCCTAAACAGGTGGAAACAACGTCAAGTTCACGGGAGTCATGGAAACAAAGTTAAATCCAATTACAACATGCATGTTGGGGCCATAGGATAATGTTAAGTCTTCAAGAAAGACATAGTCGTCCCTTTAGAAGGAAGAAAAAAGAAATGAACGAAAGCAGAGGAAAATGTTGCGTCTTTGGTGCTAATGCACCAACAAATGCTTATCTTAAACTTTTTATTAAACAAATCGAACTCCAATATCTAACCCACACACACTTAAAAAAATATATTTCTCAAAAAAGTTGAATGCATTAGAGAGGAGAGTAATTGGCCCACACCAAGTGAACCAAACTAAAAATAAAAAACTTAGTAATCGTACTTCCATGTGAATGGCACCTATGACTCAATTAGAATCTAGCATGTAATGTTTGCATGTTCTAAGTGTCTGAGAAGCCACTTTTCACTCAAAGTGGCTGCACCCATTTTCTCATCCTCCATGGAAAGGCCAATTCAAAGCTTTCATTTGTTAATTAGTTTAATTAATCCAATAAATAATTAATCATATTTTAGAGGCTAAACAACCGACCAAACTGAGGTTCCCATGTGATTGATGGTGATGGCTTTGGAATCACTTTGGTCATGCCTTCACCTGCTTTCAAAAATTGAACGCTTAAGCGCAATTTGGTTGCTTAATGTCAACGATTTCTTATTAATTTAACTCTATTTGTTGGTATACGATGCAGGCCGGACTATCCTAGCCATTATGCAACATTTTCTTTGTTTTTTTTTTCATGAATTTGACACTAATTTTGAATTTTTATCTCTAAAAATGATTTATCATTCTCCTATTAGTGTTGCTCTCACTTTGTGGTGTGAGTTTTTAAGGCAAACCACCCTCGTGTTGTGGTAATTCCATAGAATTTTTTATCCGACCACTATTTTAGTGGTTGTGACTTTGATACAATTTTACTTATAAAAAAAATGGCTTAGTACCATTTAAATAAAAATTATTTTTTTTATAAATTATTTTATTTGTTTTCACAAATAATTAAACTTTTAACTCCCTAATACTTTAGACGAACAATCCAGTGCGAAGGTCATTGGTACACAAGTCATTTGCTATCATATAATCATGACCACACAAATTTTATTACTATTCAAACATTCAATCACTTAACGTTTCTAATAACTCTAATATATTTTAAATTTATTATTTATTATTTCTTTTAAATATTTACTAAAAGTAATTAAAAAAATATCCTGTTTTGACCGTACAAATGTGATGTATATATGAAATATAAGTCTAGTGTATGAACAAACATATATAAAAACACACAAATAAAGGTGGAAATGAGCCGAGCGGCTTGGAATTCGGCTCGATAAAAGCTCGTTCATGACTCGGCTCGATAATAAATGAGCTGAGTTTAAACAAAATTTTAGGCTCGTTTTAATAAACTAGCGGAGCCTGAACACACAAAAGCTCGGCTCGAAAACTCGTGAACAAACTCATTTGTAAGCTCGTGATCAAGCTCGTTTGTAGGCTCATCTCTCTCTCTCTCTCTCTCTCACTCTATGTATGTATGTATGTATGTAGGTATGTGTGTATATATGTGTGTGTGTGTGCGCGCGCGTTAAACTAAATTATAAAAAATATGTTCATATTTGGAATAGTATTTAATATTTGGACCACATCAACAAAAGTTCAAATTTACACTAATTGACCATCTATAAAAGTCTAAGCATGATCGTATAAGATGATCTAATATTAGATTGAACTTGTGAAACAAATTGAAACTTCTAATAGTTCTTGGTTCAATTACATGCTCAAAGTTGATAGGAAATAATATGTAGTTTAATTAGAGAGTTATTAAATATAATAACAACATGATTGGTAATGTCATGAACAATATGAAATTTTCAATGTGTTCTAAACTAATGATAACTTTGAGACATATTTTATGAGTCTCTTTCCATTCTAAAAGTTAACAATAACAATGAGAATTACTAGATTTCCCTTTTCCTCCAAAATTTTTTATTTTACTTTCTGAAACCTTCTATTGAATGCGATGATTGGTGATGGAACTTAAAAGAAATCAAAAATATTTTAATGGGCACACAGAGGAAAACAAAATGATTGTGTAGTGTGACAATTTAGAGTGTATCTAATTAAACATAATTAATTATGAAATTAACATAAACAAACTGTGAATATTTAATCAAAGCGAAAATGGAATGTGTATGTGTTTGCATTAACATAAAAAATTGTTGCTGAAACTTTTGCCAACAGTTTTATTATTTTGACTGCACATAATAATGTTTATTCCTACATGACTATATAAAGTAACATAACAACTCTTTTTGATATGTAAATTAAATACTTCCACGTTAACATGGCACATAATGATATTATTGTTGGACTCCAACATGAAAACATGTAATCTTTGTTCAGTATGCTCTCTCTCGGGACAATTATTCTAGTACTTAAGAAATATTGCAAATTGGATTAAATTAAACTGTTAATTAAGGGTCTCCTTCCCAGTTGAATGATTTTAATGAAGTGTAAAAACGTTTAATATAAAGCAAATAAAAATTATTATGTTTGTTTCTTGTCTTTGCTTCCTTGGGTCATCTATGTTGGGCCTAGATCCAACATGAAGGACAAGACAATCATTTAAGTAGCTTAATGGCGGAATTTGATTTCAATTTCAGAAAATTCTAGAATTTTACATTACCATACAACTTTTTAAAAAAAATTACACGAAAAAAAATGTTTAAAACTATTTCATTGCGAGATAAAAGAAGAAAAACTTTATATAAAGAAAACAGTGATTTAGTTATTAATCTCCCATAATTAAGGAGATAAAATAGGAGATTTGTTTAAAATTGGAAATAGTTTGGACAAAACCTCATTTTATGGAAGGACTTAAATTTGTGTAATTAGATTCCGTGAATGTGTATGTAATGTAATTTCCACTTTATCATGAAATGAAAAAATAAGTAATAAAAATATTATTTGAATTAAGAGTTGGAGTGTGTATTTTTTTAAGAAATAGCAACCCCTCGTTGAATGGGTATGGTGGATTATGAAAATTATAGTTGTTGATTGTTGCGACCAATCAAAGATTACAGCTTAAATTGTTGTTTCTGTTTCAGCTATTTGAGAGAGGATAATTTTCTATTCCAATTACGTTTTGTTGGTTCTTATTTAGTTCTTAACTATTCTGATTTTGGATCTTTACAAATAATCTAAAATAAATGTGAAAACACGAGAATTACAATAAAATATTATTTTCGTGTTATTTCATGTTAATTTATTCTAAAAACACTTAACAAGCAATTGATAATATTTGTTTGAATGTATCTTAGGTAGTCATATCTTAATTATTTCATATTTTGGTCCAAAAAATATTCTAGATTGATTTAACCCCTCTTATTAGGACAAATTAAACAACTATCACCTTAAACAAAGAACAATATATTTCAAAAAAGAAATTAATTTTGAACAAGTTTTTCATTTTTTTTAATCTCTATTCATCAAATTTTCCAAATATAACGAAAGATTTCCAAATTAAATACTCTTTTTGTCACGACCCATTCCCGATACCGCGACCGGCGTACGAAATGAACCGTCTATGGTAGCCCAGCTCATCCCGCACAAGCCTCATAGTACAGAAATTCTACCCAAATATCATATTTAAAGAAATATGAATAACAAATAAAAATATAAACTTTGTTTATTAAAAACAAATCATACATAGTATTAAGTGCGGAAATAAATTTCAAATTAAAACATTTGAAATGTCAGAAACCTAAACAAAACCCACAGAAATCCGGTGTGTGGAGCATCTAACAATTCAGACAAATGGGCCCGGTCAAAAGGGCATTGACCGCAACATCAAAATCCCTCACTGAGCATCAAAGTCAACGAACATAATTTCTCAGAGTCACCTGCAAGATGATAATAACA
>CAODLS010169237.1:0-13282 GCA_948243855.1 Flueggea neowawraea | reverse complement strand
GCAATAGGAAATAATTTCTTCTTGAACTCTGGATATTCATTGCGTTTGCATCATTTGTTTGTTGAAATCATGAACACGTTGACAAACTGTAACCGATTCCTCTGAAATATGAGCTCTATCAATACGTTTCCATAATATGGGGCATTTGAAGCTGTTTTAGGTGTTTTGTATTTTGCATGGGGCTGGTGTTGTTTTCTGCCTAGAGCTGTAATAACAGACATCTATTACAGTACATTTGCTTCCCACTTTCACTTTGAAAACCTTAATATAAATATGTAATCCTCCAACGGCTTTAGTGTACTAGGGCACTTGTTTAGGGATCTTGCTTTGGCACCAATACCCTGTTGCTTCTGAATGGCTAACATCTGAAATAGTGATTAAGTAAATTATGCTTAATTTGTGTAATAATAATAAGTTTGTTTTGGCCAGTGGCAAAGGAAGATGCTAGTTCTTCATCTGAACCAGAGAACAATGATGAACTAGAACAGATCACTATAGCACGTGCTCTCTTGAATTACCGTCTGAAGGAAAAGATAGCAATGGCTGGCTCCCCCCATGGTCCGGTTCCATTTCAGAAGAAGTTTCCGAATCAAAATCCAAGACCAACAAGTCCACAGCCTCCCATTGCTACTTCAAAAATCCTTCCTCTGATATGCCCGAAGACAACTCGAAATAGACCTACATCAACTTCAGGAAATGACAGATCCGTACCTCATAGGCCTACGTCAACCACACAAAATGAACGAATTGTAGCATCACTTCAGTCTGCTGCTCTTGAACTTCTAGTAAATCGTCCTCAAAAGTTCCCTGCAGCTGGAGCAACGCCATATGTCCCGATGCGGCAATATGGAACTTGTCAAGGTCAGGGCCTTGCTCCCCCTGTGAGAATAAGAACTGCTGTGCCTGTCTTCTCTGCGCCTCCGCGCCCATCACCATCTACACTTCCCCCTCAGATGATGCGGGCACCAGCCGTTCGAATTGCTCCACCTGTCAACATTAGACAGGCCGTCCCTGTTTATGCCGCTGGTCCACCAGTTCGAAAAGAAGATTACCCAATAACTCAAAAAGAGCAGCCAGTTGCTTCCAAAGAGGGTACTGTGAAGATCACTACTGAAAGCCTTCAAACTCTTTTTGTCGAAAATTCTCTTAACATGGCAAAAGATGAATCTTCTGCTGGCAATCCTGCAATAATAAGTACACTACCTTCTCAAGCGGAGAAAACTGGCAGCACAGCTGCAAACAATGTACAAGAAACAGAGACGGGAAAAGGCTTGGAACAACTTAAGATCTGACTGAGACCAGAGAAGACTTAGATGAGTAGGAGAAGAAAATCTAATGTTTTTTTTTTTGCGTATGAGAGTGTATTTTATACTTTGAAGTTGAAGTTTCCGCCTTTTTTTGGATATTTTAGAAGTTATAGTTGGTGGAGGTTAAAGTAGTATCGGCAGTGCCATATCTTTAGAATTCAAGAGTTTCCCTATATTAGCACCATCATCTCTGAAGAGAATCTGTCATATTACAGGTTTGATTTGTTTGTTCGTGATTTGAGGTATCCTCGAAGCGAACCACCGAAGATGTGCTGCAGCATTATGCTTACTTTGAAGAACGGGGGGGCGGTGGGGTATGTGAATCATCTCTACATTGTTGAATCAAGAGATGTGATTCATTTTGTAGGCATATTTTATTTCTGAACGATTAATAGTTCATGCTTGATAATGTAAGCCTTTGCCATTACCATGGTTGAATTTCACTTCATTTCCTGTAAATTGCTGAACAAGGGTTGTTCGCTCTGAACTTTAAAACCCTATGGTTGTGCTTAAAATTCGTCTTGGTGGGTTTTATAAGTTACTGTTGATTTTAACTTTTAGTCGATGTGGAAATCAGCATGCACGTATGAGTTGGGCACTAGGTGTTAATGTGGGAATCAGAATGCATATGAGAGTCGGGGCACTCGGCAGGGCAGAAGAAGGTTGGAGATGACAGTGAAAGCAGCAGAGATTAAAGTATGATCAAATTGAGAGTGTTATTTTTATTGCTTTCACTATTTTTGTTTGAGAGAGAGTCGAAACAAGACAATTTACGTATCAAAACAAGGCTGACTTGCTCCTATCATCTTCTCCTAGTAGCAATCACCAGTGTTTTGTCAGCAGTAAGCAACAAATCGAAAGTGGCAACAACAGCCATATGTTTTTCCTTGAAACTGGACAGCCATTTTCGATATGTCCATTTCTAACTTAAGTGACAGCCACCTAAGTCAATTTTAGGTTGTGAAATGATGCTGAGTTCATGATTATGTCATAAATGAAGATACATTTTAATTAAAATTTATATTAAATAATTAATTAATTAATTTGTTAAACAACAATTAATGGTAGGTTTTTAAAGGGGTTGAGACGGCAGTGGTAGATTGGGCGCTGTGAGTATAATATTAAAGACAAAGTGCATTAATAAGTGGGGTAACTACATAAATCACTTTACTAATATGTGTGAAAGAATTGTCGTTGTTATGGCCATTGAATAATGACAAAATTATTTATAGATACGAACTGATTTTTTTCATATCCTTCTCTAACGGAAAGAGAATACGTTAAAAACCAATGCACCAAGTTTTTTTTTAACGGAAAACAAGCAATTTATTAATTCAAGTAAGATACAAACTGAACTAAGGTGGAAGAGAAATCAGCATCAAAAGGGCCACCCCAGACCTTGTAATCAGGCAAATCAACAGTAGCACATGAAAGGTAATGTGCAAATCGATTTGCGGTTCTAGGCACAAATCTTAAATTCACAATACAAAGTTCATTAAGCAATCAACAACAATCAGAGGCAATTAAATAAAAATAAGAGTTGCCGGCGCCTCTATTCGAAATAGCCTGAACAGCTACCAGAGAATCCGATTCCACCTCAACCCCATCAACCTTTAAATCCTTCAACCAGCTAAGCACTTCTCTAATGCATCAGATCTCCGCAATTTTTGGATCCATATAATAGCTGGCTGAATTAGAAAAAAATAGCCAAAACATTGTTATTTTCATCATGAATCACAAATTGCACTAAGTTAATGTTTGTTAATTATAGACAACTTGAGAAGAAAGGGAAGAAAAAAGTTAGAAAGAAAGACTAAAATCCAATAAAATAAAAACCAATGAACTTGTTAGGTTACTGATACCGTAATCAATTCCAACGCTAAAGAATTGTGAATTCTTTAGGTTGCTGATACTGTAATCAATTTCAATGCTAAAGTGAGAATAAATAAAATGACTTATAAAAAAAATTTAAAAAAAACCTAAGTAATTTCACACCTTTAACTTTCAATCAAATATGAAAATTTCATTATAAAATAAAAAGAGGAATGTGTTAGTAAAACATTAATTTCAATATTATTCTATATATTTTAACAAATAGATGAAAATAATAAAAAATACAATTTTCATTTGTTAAAAAAAATTAACAAATAATTGACATAATCTTTTGATATGCATCCCAATCTTATTGGATGAATTTAACAAATGGTTATCAAGTTATTTACAAATTAAATATACATATAGGGCTTAATTATAGCTTAACTTAAATAATTAGATGTATACGTTATTAATTTTTAAAATAAGAATTCAACTTTATAATAATTAATATCTAATACATTGAGGCAGCTAAAACTTATTCAATAGGCTCAGTTTTTATAATAAAAAGGATCAATAGGCTCATTGGTTGATGATGAACTCCATCAAACCCAAAGAATTCTATGGGTTTTTTTTCCCTTGTAATTTTAAGTGTGTAATAATGTGTGGATGGAGTTTTCTCCCTCTAAAATGCATTTCATAATAGGGGTGGAGTTCGTGTATGGAATAACATTTCAATTGATGGGCCAAGCCTCTTAACCTCAGCACTCACTCAATTCTTCTTCTCTTCCATAAATTATTTGAGCATTTCAACTTGCCAATAACTTCTGTTTGGAATCAAATTCCGTTTTTTACCTAGAAATCAAACAAATCAACTGACTTCCCTCTCAGTAACAAAATTCTTAAGAAACTAAAGAAGTAGAATGGTCGAAAGAATTTAATTTTTTTTTTACCTTTAAGTTCCCTCTAACCAAACATATATGATTTTATCACTTCCATAAAACTTACATTTTTACAGTGCACTTACTGACAGCCAAATGAGAGATTAAGGTCTTGCTCGAGAAGTATAGAATCTGACAGATAACATGTTACAGTCATCAATTAATAGAAATGGTAAAAAATTAGCGATAGTAACATGACCTTTAAAAAACATGCTAACTAATAAATACTATATGCCAAAACACACGCTAAATGCTATTTAACAGCAAACGAGTCCTAACAATGATGAAAATATGATAATATTGTGCGTCAAATCCACCTTATAACATCCTAATTCAACCCTAGTCTTTTTCTATTCTTTAATTTGGTGAGGGAAGCAAGGTTAAAATTTGGATGGTATAAGCATACAACAAAGCTAATAATGAAGCAGGTCCTGGTTTCCAGAAATGGAGGCACCAGAAGATGAAGAAGGCATGGAACTGCTGAGGCTGGTGGATGCTTAAGATGTTGTGTTGTCATTTCCATTCATTAAATTCCCATTCAAAATTGTATTATTCTCTCTTCCAAATTATGTTTTTGTCGTCAAATGGACCCTCAACAGTTTAGGCATGCAGTAACATAAAGTGGTACGTAAATTTGATTACATTAGCAAGGACCATTACCAGTTCTTTTTTTCCTTTCCTCCTTTTCAATTTCTTTCTCAAAAACTCAATGGTCCAGGCTTTGTTGTGTTTGGTCTTTATGTAACAGTAACGGCAGTTAATTATTGAAAGCTAAAAAATAATATGTTGTATCCAGGGACGAAGACAGAAAGTTTTTCGCCGGTGGAGGAACGCCTTATACCTCCTCCATTTCCGCCCCACCCAAGCTTGCGAACTCATCCCCCACCGTCTCCTCTTCCCCTCTGCACCCCCTTTTCCCTAGAAAATTGGACTTAAATATTTATTTATGTTTAATTTGATAGAATGTTGTCCATAAAAATATTTTCATTAAAAATTCGCCCCCACGTCTCCAATTTTCTGGCTCCGTCCCTGCTTCTAACTGACCCTAATTTATAAATTACCATTATTCATATCTTTAAGAATTAATGTGTCTTATCAGTGTTTAATTAATGAATTTAATGAAATACTAACATTAGTGACCAAATCATACATACAATTAGAATTAGTTACCATGAAAAAAATAAAATTGAGTGATAATATATACATTTTTGTCTTTTTGTGATAGGAGAATAATTTAATCGTTTGAATGCTAAAAAAATCATTACAAATTATTGAACCATTGCAACTTTAGAGGATTTAGAGTGTGTGTTTTTTCAGATTGGAAATGATAAACTATTTATTAATAAATAAAGTAAATTAAATAAATTATATCATAAGATAGTAATATAGTACTCATTAAACTTGTAGTACAAAATATTAAAGTCATCTAGCAAAATAACTTGGTCTAATAGTGGCCAAATTTATATTGAGATCTTAAAATTTCGGGTTCAATGTTCATCTTGAGCGGAGAGAAGTTTAAATAGATTAAGATCTGACTCTAGTAAGACTCCATTTGTTTCCGTAGAAGTGTTAACAAGGCAAGTGTTTGTACAAGTTGTAATGATGATAAGAGTTATGGGGATGTTGATGCAACTTAGCTATGAACAATACAATGGAGTCTCATTGATTTAATTCTAGTGGACCAAAAATCAAATATGTTGTGGTCTTCAAGATCTTATAAGGAAGGTACAACCCTATTTGTGTTTGTTTTGGGTACCCAACATTCCTTCACCTTTGATCATAATCATATGATTAGAGGTTTTCTTTCTTTCTTTTTTTTGATTTATTTTCTCCAAGTAACATTTGTCAAATTAACTTGATAAGAACCTCTAAGCTAAGGGATGATGGATGGATTAAATTTGAGATATACATTTAAAAATTGAAAAGCGTAAACGAGTATTGATTTGTATGTCAGATTTTAATTAATCATTAGAATGCACGAGGCCATACATCGAAAAGTGTCCTTAATCAAGCTCAAGAGAGTTATTTCCTGGGTTCAAAAGACTCTGCAGAAGCTTCCTTCGTCAAATAGAAAATGTGTGTATTTTTTAAATTTTCATCCATTTCTTAAAACCCAATAGAGAAAAGGGTTAACATCAAGCAGTTAACAAGTAATGAATAACAAAAATAAACAAAAGATGAGCTAAACTATTTTAAAGTTATGTAGGTCTAATAGATATCTTCAAACCAATTGACTAGTTTAGCTTCAGCAACACCCCTATTCGCCACAGGAACAGCACTGCCGTCTTTATCCATGGCTTTTCTGTGGTGAAAACAACAGAGCATGGGCAGCAATGATGTTAAAAAATATGAATAAAATCCTGAATAATTACAAAATCGATCTTAATTTATATATTAAATTATCAATGAATTATAGTTCATTGGCATCATAGTGAGTTTTAACATTAAAGAATCAAACGTTCGATTATTAGTGAACAAAATGTTTTATTTAAAAAATTAAATGTGATCCAAAATAACTAATATATTAATAAATCTGTGGTATTAGAGTCATTTTCGGTGTTAATTTTAGGAGATAATAATTTAGTTAATAATTTTAAAAAAGAAAAAACTGATATTTATTCATTTTGTTAACAATTTGACATCCTTAAAAAAAAGAGAGAAAAAAAGTAAGTGTTAACTGCAAAAAAAAAAGAAGCAATAATAAGTGTGGCATAGAAGCAAAGTGTGAGAGAGATATCACTGTGTCAAAAAGTGGCTGACTTGGGGGTGGGCCCAAGTCTCCTCTTCAACGACACCAAACCCCTCCAAAGCACGGCCACGTCAGCACAAAATTGGTTTACGCAAATGTTTTATGCGAGGGACAAGAGTGGGGGCCAAAAGGAGGGAAATTTTATTCCTTTCCTAAGAGAAAAGCAATGGTGAAAGAGCAAAAAAGGAGATGGGAACCCTCCAACATCCACCCCCTCAATCGACATTTGAGGACGAAGAGAAGAAGAAGAAAAAGAAGAAAAAAAATAGAAAAAAAGAAAATAATAAAGCCAAGAGAGGACAAAGTGAAAGGATGTTAATCCCATAACCTTTCAAAAGTTTATATCAACCAATAATAATATCACCTATTTGACTTTGTTGTTGCTCATCATGTACATTTCGTCGTACTATATGTGTTCAAACATGTTTCATATTTATGTTTTCCGTTCCTTTTCCTCCCCTTAGAAAAAGGAGAGGAAATAACTAATGGTAGTCGAAACTGTTAGACATATAATCATACGAGTCTTCTTTTACTATAGAACATTTAAAAATTATAATTGAATATGGCGCGAGTAAAGTCCATCACTAGCACCACACGATGGGCCAAGCAATAAGGACCCAACCAAGTGTGGTCATCACCCTTCAGCCTCCAATAGTTGAACCAAGGTCCTTGAGCTTGGTGAAAGCATACAATATCTCTCGATTAGCATCTGCAGTGGTTCATTTTTATAATTTTCATTAACTAGTGGCTCCCTTTTGTATTCTTCTTTATCTTATTTCATTACTGAAATTATTAAAATTATTGTGCATTCCATAACATATTCTATATTAAACATTTTTTTATTAGAGCACTTTTTAATATTTAATTAATTTGAATCAGAGCTAGATGAGATCCTTGTAAAAGGCATAACTCTTCTTGTAGATTTGTGAGTTTTCCATACTCAAAACTTGAATTTAATTTGTCTAGTTAAATAAGAATAAACCCATATCATTCTACCATAGTTCTTGGATGGTACAATTCCTTTAACTATACACTATTGTCTATCAATCACTTCAATTAAGGTAGATATCAATATATCATTGAATTATAAATTCATTGATTAAGAGCCATAAACAACAAAAAATAAATAATTCTGGATCTGGTACCCACTTGACACCTTAAGCTCTATTAACTAAATTTTACCCATAGATAAATCAATTAATAAGAACTATAACACCACCAAAAAAATACTTATAATTTATTTTACATTTAGACAATATGATTCTTGACGAAAATCATCAAATAAGTAAATTCTACGACAAAAGAATCGCATTATCTAGGGATAAACAATTATTCCTTTTTTCCCCTAAACCGTGACACATTCAAGACATATGTCGTTTCCATAGTTTATATCTATTTAACTAATTCTCTCTCCTTTTTTTTATTAGGTCTCAATTCAAAATAGGGAGACATTAGCGTACTCATGCATGTCGCTTGACTAGAATTCTGGACTCATGCGTCAACAGGGATGCTTAACTATCTGAGCTACCAGGCCGCGGCTAACTAATTCTCATTTGCACATAAAAGTTGGTCTTTAAGAGATTTTAAATTCTATGAACTCAAACTTACAATCTTATTAAATTTTTTACATGAATTTATCGTCTCGATTGTTAAGTAAATACAAATTAAAGGTCAGACGTCAGATGTGTAAACATCAAGAATATACTCACTACCGTCTTTTTCAATGAATCATGTCTACAAATGTGTGAGAGACAGTAGAGGAGATATATGTCTGAAGTGATGAACACACCATAATGTCTGGTATATTAAGCATGAGAAAGCTTCACAATATAGAAAGTCAATTTCTTTACTTTTATTTGGAGCAATATAAGTATATATTCTCCACATGTTTAAATCTCAGAGGCGTGCTTGGATTTGAAGAGTGCAAAGTCATATAAATGGAGATTGAAGAAACCTTTTCATTTTGAAATTTTTTTCGAAGGGTTTGAATATGAACATCCCATTATCAGATCCAAACAAGGATCTGTTTCAATCATTCTAATTTTTAATTAACAAGACTTTTAAGCTTCAGTCAAGAAAAAACTGTTAATCAAGTCAATTAATTAATTTTTCTTACCAAGAAAACATTCCTATAATAAACAATTTGATGTTTTCTTTTTTTATTGTTGGTTTGTAAGAGTTTGTGGTGGGTAGCAGGTGAGAGTGCTTTTCCCGCATACCCAAACCAAGTGAAAATGCCACTTCATGAGATTTTCTTTTAGAATTACTAAAAGCACTAAAAGAAAATCTGATTTTTAGTGGAAAAAAAAAAAACAGTTTTTTTCCTCACAATTTGCAGAATTTGCATTATTATACCGATGGAGGTTATGATAGAGAAGTATTTTTATTGATTCAAATTTAGTTAATAAGAAATAGAGAAGTGTTGCTAATTCTGATGGAAGTTATTAGTTTTTTAAATTTTCATTTCATTTTTTACGGCAAAAAAAGAAGGTGCAAGTGATTGTAACGAGACGTTTTCTACTATTTTTTGTTCAGATTTTCCTGTTCATTAGTTAATATATTAGACCAAATAAACAATCAGCATAAATATTAACTCCGTTAATATAGCGTCATCAAGAGGCGAGTATAATTCATAGAAATAAATTTGAAACTACTCAACCACCATCCTTAGTAGTAATTATAATCATTAAAGTATAGATTAATTCAACGACAAGATTAGCTAATTTTTATTCTCTGAAAATAATTTAATAAGATCTTACATTTTGAAAAGTCAAATTTGTAATTTTATTAAATTTTGTGATCTAAAAATACTCATTGTAATCTGAATGACCCATAAGCAAGGTCGGCTCTCCTATAAGGCGAGCTAGGTTGTTGTCTAAAGCCCTCGAATTCAGGGGCCTGCAAGTGTTAGTTTAAAATATTATATATTAAGCAATATGTGAAAAACAAAAAATCATTAGGCACTAAATTTATCTCTAGATTTTTAAGCCTTCATTTTTTTCTCTCATTATATCTTCACAAAGAAATATTGTCTCATAATTTTATTGTTGGGTCCTCATTATAACTTGATAGAAGTTGTCTCTTAAAACTTCACAATTTTCTCTAAGTTAAAAAAATTATCTTTAAATGATATTAATTTGGAGAAAAATGTCTTCAATTAACTAACTTTTTAAAACAAAGATGACCATTCGGATATTGATGGTGATGATTTATTTGGATTCTACAATGTCTTAAGAAATACTATATAGAGTGGCTATATTATTAATTAAAAATGACACATTGAAGGATGCTGAATATAAAAATTCAATTAGTAATTTTGCATACTACGAAACGCAATATGTAATTTTTTTAAAAAGTAAATTTTATATCAAATGGGTCCCGAAATATCATTTCGCCTAGGGTGCTAATTAAGACTGAGACTGCTCTACTCGTAAGATTTGCATTGTAATTTATGCGTATTGTTTCTACATGTTAATGTTGAAGTCGATTTTCTTGATCAATATTGAAGTCATGATTGTTAGTTGATGATTCAAAGTCGAAATGGGACGGATTTGAGACGAAAAGACCAAGGATTGACGAGGCAGTGGATTACACGGCCTGGGACATGGCCGTGTCCCAGACCATGTCTTGGGGTTTATTACACGGACACGACTATTCGACCGTGTCTTGGAGGATTTTGACCGTGTCTTACCCGATTTGCCCGTGTAACCTATTCTGAACGTGTTTTCCTACTTAGGAAGGGTTCTAATACATGTATTAGAGTTTTGGGTGGCCTATTTTGGCTAGGGTTTCATTGTATACTATAAATAAGTGGCTTAAAAACAATCTTGATACCTTTTGACCAGTTGTAACTCTGAATAATAGAATATTTGTGCTCTGTCTGTGGATGTAGATCGGTTATTGATCGAACCACGTAAATCTTGTGTTCTTGTATGATTACTATTTGTTTATTTCGCATTATCTTCAATCGTTGATTTTTCCCTGACAAGTGGTATCAGAACCACAGAAGTTTGTTCATAAACTTTGAGTTCGTTCTGCAAAAAGAAGATGTCTTCGTATAAATTCGATATTGAGAAATTCAATTGTTCGAATGATTTCACGCTGTGACAGCTGAAGATGAAGGCGATTCTGGTTCAGCAGAAGTGTGAGGAGGCGATTGAACATGAAGAAAAATTACCTGTAGAACTGACAACAGCGCAGAAAGCGGAGGCTATGAAGAAAGCGCATAGTGCAATTCTATTGAGTCTGACGGATGAAGTCTTGAGGGAGATGACTGATGAAACTATTGCAACAGACTTGTGGAAGAAGCTGGAAAGTAGGTATCAGAAGAGATCTCTGTCGAACAAACTTTATCAGAAATGCGACTGCATACCTTGAGGATGTCAGAAGGCATGCAGGTAAACAAACATCTTGATAAATTTAATAGGATTATATTAGATTTGAAAGGTGTTGGTGTTGACATTGATGATGAGAATCAAACTATGTTTATGTTGCATTCGTTGCCTGAGTCATATGAGAGTTTTGTTGATACTATCATGTATGGTAGAGATGAAATTTCTGTTAATGATGTGAACGATGCTCTGTTGTCTAAAAAATTGAAGAGGTTAACTTCTAGTTCAGGTGGAGACAGAGTGGAGTCCGGGTTAACCATGGGTAGGGGTAATAGAATGGGACATAATCATGGTTTGAGGTGTTATCACTGTAAGGAGATTGGGCACATGAAAAAGAATTGTCCACATAGGGGAAACGGTGAGAGATCAAGGGCAACAATAGTTCAGAATAATTTCGTGGGATTTCAGCATAATTTTGATGAGGTGGAGAGTAGTGAAGTGTTGACTGTTTCTGCATGTAGATCTGAAGATAACTGAGTTATTAACACTGGTGCAGCTTATCACATGACTTTTTTCTAGAAAAATGTTTGATTCTTTTAAAGAATGAAAATGCAGTGTTAAATTGGGAGATGATGAGAAGCTGAGTGTTGAAGGCAGTGGTTCTTTGAAGATCAGGATGCATGATGAGAAGGTCAGAAAACTTGATGCTTGGTATGTTCTTGGGTTGCGAAGGAACTTGATTTCTGTTGGTGCTTTGTCGAATCATGGTTATAGTTTCTTAAGAAGAAGTGGAGGAATTCGGGTGTGCAAGGGATCTTCGGTTGTGATGAAGGGTAAATTGCATAATGACATTTACACCTTGATTGACAGCTCGGTAGTTGCTAATGATTTAAAGACTGTTGTGAGTTCTGCAGGAAAATGGGTGGAGTTTGTGATTGAGACTCTGGAACGGAAAAAGATCAATCAGGTTGATTCACGAGGTCTAACAACAAGTATACCAAGGCATGACAATTGTGTTGGTGATGATAAAAGGCCATCACTGGAGGACACATGAAAAGATGCGGGGTGGTGTCTTGTTAGGAGTGGATGGAAAGTTAGCGCTAGTGAAGGCAAGTCCGGGATGGACTTGGTTCGTTGTTTCAGGACTTGAGGCCTTTCGGGGTGGTGTGGCAGAGAAGTAATTCTATGGATAAGTTGTGTAAGGAAGAAAATTCACTTCAAGGTGGAGAATTGTTAATGTTGAAGTCAATTTTCTTGATCAAGACTGAAGCTATAATTGATAGTTGATGAAGCAAAGTCGAAATGAGACGAATTAGAGATGAAACGACCAAGAAACGAGGTAACAGTGTGTTACACGGCCTGGGACATGGCCGTGTCCCAGACCGTGTCTTGTGGTTAATTACACGGACACGACTTTTCGACCGTGTCTTGGGAGATTTCTACCGTGTCTTACCCGGCTTGCCCGTGTAACCTATTCTGAACGTATTTTCCTACTTAGAAAGGGTTCTAATACGTGTATTAGGATTTTGGGTGGCCTATTTTGGCTAAAGTTTCATTGTATACTATAAATAGGTGGCTTAGGAATAATCTTGGTGCCTTTTGACTGGTTGTAACTCTGAATAATAGAATATTTGTGCTCTGCCCATGGACATAGATCGGTTATTGATCAAACCACGTAAATCTTGTGTTCTTGTGTGATTGCTCTTTGTTTATTCCGCATTATCTTCAATCGCCGGTTTTCCCCTAACATTACATTTCCGAATATTAGTGTTATCCTAAGCCATGTCGAGACCATCAGCCATTACCTACTCGGATTGCTAGCCCTTCTCTTATTGCTCTCAAGACCAGCTTTTCCCTCACCAGTTACAGTACTTCCATGCAAAACAATCTTGCAAGACTTGGTTCCATGCTTGAAATTTATCAAAGGCAGTGAACAAGAACCTTCCAAGAATTGCCGTTCTGGACTCAAGACTGTTGCTGGCAGTGTCAAATCCAAAACTGTCGAGCAAAATGTGTGCGAATGTGTCAAGGTGGCCTTGTCAGGATCCAAGTATGACCCTGCTAAAGTTCCCGGCCTTTCCAAGAAATGCGGAGTTTCTGTGGTTCTTCCTCCAATCTCTGCCAAAACGAATTGTGCCAAGT
>CAODLS010169224.1:0-15221 GCA_948243855.1 Flueggea neowawraea | reverse complement strand
CCAAACATGCCGCTTTTCATCTGGATGAGGTTAAGCCAAAGGGTGTAGTCCATGAGGCAGTGGAGCAAATTGCTTATGCCGACCGGGTCATAGTAAATAAGGTATTATGACTTTTGTTAATTAGATCCAGCTTCTCTAAGCTTAATTTATAAAACTGCCTAGACTATGCTCAGCTTGAAATATTGGGTGGATGGAAGGTTCATAGTATATAGTTTGGACTCTTGGTAATGCATTTGTTTGCTTCAGTAATAGCTTCTCTGACAATGTATTCTTCAAAATATGCATGCCATTAAGTGCAAACCTAGTACAATAGAAATGAAATATTTGATATTGTTGCATTCTTTGATCAGTGGAATATAAAACTTATTCCCTGGTTGCTAATTCCTAGATTTGTTTTTCCTTGTACTTCTGACTAATGTGGTTATATGATCTTATCAGACTGATCTTGTGGGTGAGCAGGAAATTTCTTCATTGGTGCAAAGGATAAGGGTCGGTACTTTTTTTGATTTGTTCTAATTCTCTTCTTAATCAGTGTACTGCTCTTATTATTCAGACAAGCTGGACTCTGTTTGTGTCTGCAGAAAATTAATGGCATGGCTCATTTAAAGCAAACACAGTATGGGAAAGTTGATTTGGATTATGTACTTGGCATTGGCGGCTTTGATTTGGAAAGGTTATATATATATTATCAACTAATTTTTTCTTATTTAAATATCTTAATTTTCAGCAGCTGTTTTATTTATGTTTTTAAATTTCTTCTTAAGTTAGGATTATTCTTGCCTTTTGCATTTGAAGTCATTTCTTTATGTTGCCACTTCAGTCTTCATTGGATCTTACATATTTGACATGATAGGAGATTCAACTTGATTCATATATATATATATATGTGGCTAGAAATTTACTGAAGACTTTCAAAGCTGATTGTATCTGTTAAATTATCCAAAGGGAAAAAAAAAAGAACGAAAGGAGGTTTATCTAATCCATTGACATACCAATATACTTTTCAAGTTTGTTTTAGACACCAAATAAATTAACTAATTTATTACATTTTTAGTTCCTGAAATTTCATTATCTACAAAGAACTTTATTTGTTGCAATAAGATAGGTGGAGAAGGCTTTGAATAGCCTTCATCCTTTTGTTTTTTGGCTTTTCTTGCACTGGAATATCTGGTGCTACGCGATTCTCACTGAAATATCTCTTGCTACATCTCTATTTTCTCTTGAAGATGGAATTTGATATTAAAAGACAGTTGATTAATGTTTGATGTGTGAGAAATATTGAGGAACCTCCAAGACCTTCCTTGAATTATTGGTTAACGCTTATTGAATGCTTTCCAGGATTGAGAGTGCTGTGGATGCAGAAGCTGATCATGCTAGCCATGACCACGATCATGATCACCATCACCACCATGATGAACATGACCACAAGCATGGTAACTCTCTTCTGTCACTCAATACACCATAAGAGTTGTTTTCTGAGTGCTAGAGAAAGCATCTTCTTCTGCCATGTCAAGTAACTGAAAAAGTAGTGCTCTTTGGAAACAAATTGGTGCCAAATAGGAACCGAGTTTAAATTTTTGCTACTTGGAAATGGCGAATTTTTGGTAACCAAAGATGAAGTGTAACTAGATTATTTTGTTGTCTGCTGGAGATACAATCATCTAAAACCACTAATTTAAATAGTGTGGTCTTGAAGAATAATATGACCATTACATCAGAGTATGCAATCTATTTTAAGGAAATTCCCCTGCTTTTCTGAAAATTATGTGTAAACAAACAAATGGCTTAAGATCATTTTTGGCAGAACTTCCCAACAAAAAGTTTAGTTTATTACATATTCAGCAATAGAACACAAAATTAAAATAGTTAATGAAAATGTGTATTGCTTACTTTGTGATTTTCTTTATAAGTTTGGCTTTGCTGGAGTGGGCCAATTGCTCTATGAAAGGCTTCTAACGCAACCTTTCAAGTCTGCCAAAAAAAAAAAAGAGGAGAAAAATCCTCTCTCTGGCTCGCTTATAGTTAATTTTTTGCCAGGGAAAACAGCATTATGATTATCTTTTCCTATATAAGATTGCATTTCCTAAAAGTTGTTCTAATTGGCTGTGGTGGTAAATACTATGGTGGTATGGCCACTTGCATTGATGCAATGTTTAACTGTCATTTAATCTAAGAAGAACATTGTAGTTTTTTAACAGTGGGCTATATTCTTGACACCGTGTATATGTTGGCATTTCGATTAATTTTATGGATCAATTCTGCTTGAATCAAGTGGTAAAATATGTGGCTGCTTTTGTGCAGAACATCATGATGGTCACCATAATCATGATCACACTCATGACCCTGGTGTTTCTTCTGTGAGTGTCGTTTGTGAAGGGAGCTTAGATCTAGAGAAGGTCAGATGCGTTCTCTCTCCTCTTTTCGACATCTTAAAGAACATTTGGAAAAATGTGGTACCTTTGTAAATTAGATAGATTTTCTGTCCTTTAATTCTTTTGTTGCAAATTGATGAGAACTGACATGTTTGGCTTGGTGCTGTCATTACCATCTTTCAGGCTAATATGTGGCTGGGTACATTGTTGATGGAGCGTAGTGAGGAGATATACCGGATGAAAGGTCTCTTATCAGTGCAGGGTATGGATGAGAGATTTGTATTTCAGGTGAGTTAAACATTGTTCCCAGATTGCCAGTATTTTATTTCATTTAGTATTATACGATGTTGGCTGCTTTATTTATTGCCCGAAGACTTTTTGGGTGAACTTTTGAAGTCTAGAAGTTCAACCTTTTTGCTGTTGTGGTCTGGAATTTATTAAGTTCCCTTAAATGTTTACTCTGGTTTGTTTCTTGACAGGGTGTGCACGACATATTCCAAGGTTCACCAGATCGGTTATGGCGCACAGATGAACCGAGAATAAACAAGATCGTATTCATAGGCAAGAACTTGGATGCACAGGAGATAGAAAAGGGTTTTAAAGCTTGTTTACTATGATTACAAACAAAAATCCTAAAAATGTGAATTGGAGTGAAACACATGCAGGTATTATCATACTGTTAACATGAACAAAAGCGGCTTTTGCAGGAAACACTATTGCTTTAATCAACAGTGCAATAATTACTATTTTGTGACAAGTTGAGTGAACAGTTGAATGTTTCATTACCGCAATTCTCTTTTAATTTTATTAACCATCAGAAATATTACTCTTAAGAAAATTGGCCGGAAATCTTGAAATTAGACATGGCATTATTCATTCTTGAAAAATTAAATTCTTTTTTTTTATATCTTTTGACTTAGATTCATATGCATTCTTTTATTATTTAGAAATGATTTTTAAAATTAACAATAAACTATATTTAGTTAAATATAAAATATACTTTTTTGAACACAAATTATATTTAATTCAAAGATTTATGTGATTAATTTTGTTGCTATAACTGCATGTATTGAGCCACATAATTGCTTTGATGGGATAAATGATATCCATATTGCAGGCTGAGAAAAAAATTTATAGTGGAAAAAGTAAATCGACAAGAGTCTTCCAGATGTTTGACTCATGGAACCATAAATTGAACCGAACCGAACCGACTGGTTAGGATTTTGTCTAAAAAACCACAAATAATGATGTTCCTTTCTTCTTCTTCAAGTCGAGCAAAAATATATTAACAATCGAAAACCTCTATTTACCTTGTCATTCTAGGACTATCGAAACTCGAAATCGCAAACTCTCTGAGGTTTCTTCTTTTTCTCCTTCAAGTCGACGAATACACATCTGATACGTTTCTTCACTGGTCTTCCGATCTCCATGCGTCACTCATTAATGGTGAGTTTATTTCATGTCTTTTTAATTGTTAACATTCCAAAATTGCTGAATTGCTCAATTATTAGGGTTCCGATTTATATCGTAGAACCAGCCTTCCCGGTTTTGTTATCCAGAAAATTTAGAAAAAGCTTCTCTCGCGTAATTATAAATTAGAGACCAGTGAAATGTACCGTGACAGAGGCTTTCCTACCGTATATCTTTTAGCTTTAATGTGTTGTTTGTTGTGTTTGGTTTGCAACTGCAAATTCGTTAAATGCTTTCGTGGAAAAGCTTGCTGGTTTTTTCTCTTATTGAAGCCATTTTACTTGCGAATTCAAGGATTTGGAAGTGATTGTTGCCGCGGATACGACTATCGATTTTCACTTGTTGCTTGTGTATCTTAGACGATGGTGTTGCATATGAATTGAAATGGAGATTTTTTTATCAATTTGTCTGCGGTTATGCCTTTCTTTGCATGGTGTCTTGAATTTCTGTTGATTCGGACTGGTCCAGATATCTTCTTATTTATTTGGCATTGATGATTGTAATGCTGCGCGGTGATTTTCTTGTTCGCTTTAATTGATCAGCTTGCATGACACTGTTGCTTTCAGGCTTCGCCATTGGTAACGGGAATTGCAGTAGCCGCTGCTGCTTATGCTGGAAGATGTGGCATTAAGGCCTGGCAGGCATTCAAAGCAAGGCCACCAACTGCTAGGATTCGCAGATTTTATGAAGGTGGTTTCCAACCTATAATGAATAGAAGGGAAGCAGCTTTAATACTTGGAATCAGGTAATGTTAACTTAGTTTTCAGAAATGTGTTTTATTATCGGCAACATGATGAGTGTCGCTATTTGAACTTTTATGGAACTGAAGAAGCTTTTAGAGGCACAGATGAGTCCTGTTGAAATTCCTGGCTAGGCTTACAGAACAGAGGACTATGTTGGAGCAACTGGGAAATATTTTTGATATTCATACTATTTGTAATGATGTCTGATATTTTTTAGTGTTAGATAAAACTTTGATTACAAAAGAGTCTGAGATCTCCCCTTCCCCCCTCCCAAAAGTAAAAAAGGAAGGAATAGATGCATCTGAGAGCTTGTTACTTGATAGTATATCAATTTTGGTCTTGGCCTTTTAGAGGGACACAAATAGTTGAGAAATGAGAGAATAGTGAAGGGCTTAAATTAGCTCTCAGGGTGGTTATTAATCATGCTTATGCTTGTCCTCACTATATGCGTATTGTTCCATGTTTAAATTTAGGAAGGTTGAGAACTGGAAACATAACTTATACACTTGCTTTCAAGATTTGCAGTCTCTGAAAAGGATATGGCTGTTAGGTATTCCCAGTAATGGAGATGTAATGGTTACATTTCCTTAAGCCTTATATCCAGGGAATATTCATAAGGCTAGAAATAAAAAACGTAGAACTGCTTATTTAGCTGATAACACCTCTACGAATTTATAAATCCAACTTAAGTCAAAATTTTCAAGTCTTGGTAGAAGAGTTTCAATGTTCATTCAGGCTTGTATAGGTTGTTCAAATTTGCTATATTGAGTATAATGTTTTCCTGTTAACTGCAGCATTAGCCTGCTGCCACTTTGAAGCACAGCAGAGTCAGTGCTTTCCTTCTCTTTTGGTTGTCTTTATTAAACCCAACTGCACTCATCCAAACCTAGCACAGTTATTCTTGGCAAAACTTCCTCCATTCATTCCCTTGTAACTAGTACCTCAAAAATTTTCCATGCTTGCAAAACAAGGATGCGAATTCATATTTGTATAATTGGTCTTGTACATGGTCTTGATGTGGATTAGTTTTTTTTTAAGAATGTTATTGTTTCCAGATGATTGATAGCCATTCAAAGAAACATTTAACAGCTTATCGAAGAAAGTTGAAGGATCTTATTAGAGAATTGGAAGTTTATAACATACAAGTAGTAGTAGAATGACACAAATTTGATGCACATTATGATTTTTTTATTTTATTTTTGTGATTATTCTGCTTTTTCGTCCTTCTAATAACAATATCAGGGATTATCTCTTGCACTAACCAATTCTTGTTCTCTGTTACAGAGAAAGTACTCCAGTCGATAAAGTTAAGGAAGCGCATCGGCGGGTGATGGTAGCAAACCATCCTGATGCAGGTGGTAGCCATTATCTTGCTTCTAAAATAAATGAAGCAAAAGATGTATTTCTCGGGAAATCTAAGAACGGCGAATCAGCATTTTAATCAGCTTCAAGTCATTTTTATCTCAACAAAAAATTTATCAATGCTCTGAAAGACGAAGGCGAATTGCTGGAACAAGATCAGAAAATTAGCTGTATACAATTGATTTTGTGATCATTCCATTATCAAAGTTACATTACTGAATTCATGGAATGTGAGGAACATGAACTATTCATCGGCTTTGTATGAGTGAGCATGATGATTTTGATCCTAGTGGTTTTGCCTTGTGATGCTCTGTGTTTTCTGGTTCTATTTTTTCCTCTGTTTTGAAAGATGAATAGAAAAGGCTTATTTAATTAAAAAAATAAGAACTTTGTATCAATTAACTAATGTATTATGAACTCTAAAATTTGATAAATTGGTACATGAATTCTAACTGGGGAACAATAACGTCATATGTTTGTCTTTTATCAGTATTTTCCGTTCCGCTGTTGACATGGCGTTGGTAGCTAAGATCGCGTCCTACTTGGCTGTAATGTTTGAACGTTTTTTAAAAGAACAATGCTCGATCTAATTGTGCTCATGGAAATTCCTTGTTTCGCAAAAGTAGTTTGACCGAGGTTTTGTTTTTGGTCGTCCACAAAATTAAGGGATGTGAACATGAACAGAAGGAAAAATGGCAAAAATGAAGTTTTACAAGTACTAGGAAACAATTGGAAATAGAATAAAGTGGTTTGGTTCAACAAGTAATAATAGGATTCTCCCAATTTTAATTCATGGAGAAAGAAAAGAACGTGAGTTTTTATATTTAAACAAGTAATAACAAGATTCTCCCTAATTTTCTTTCTCCGCCAGTTTTTATATTAAAACAAACTGAAGTTGTGTTATTATGTGATGCTGATATTTAAATAAACTAGGATTATTTTAAGTTTTCCCAACAGAAATATCATTTATCTAGAATTATTTTATGTTGACTCAATTAGCCTCCATGAATTTCTAGTACATTAAACGAAAACTGATAGCCGCAGACTATTAGAGCAGCTGGTTGGGCTCTCCGATAAAAGTAGTGTATCTCGGATTCAAACCCTGTGGTACGTAGGTGCTAATCCTCCTCTTGTTGAGTTGAGATTCGATAAAAAAAAAACTAGTATATTCTAGAAACATCTAACATCTGAAAAAAGAAGTATGTTCTATATATTCTTTATATTTGATATAAATATTCTAATTAATTATTTATTAAATACTTAATAGACTTTTTTCCTCAGTCAAAGTCCCTGTTTTATTGCTTATTTATTTTCTATCCACCTTTTAGTCGTCGATGATTTTTTTTTACGGCAAAATGATGATTTTCTTAGTTGCTTTTGAATTAAGAAGGAAAAAAAACATATTTGCAAAAAACGCTCATAATTAAAAAGAAAGAACAAAATTCTAATAATTAAGAAAACCCATCCGTGTGAAAGCAAAATTACTGAGAAGTCCTACCTATTATTCCTCAGCTATTATTGCATAAAGGCTCTGCTGAAGCACGAAACGGTAGACATCAAACAGACATGGAAAGTCTCCTGCAGAGCAACAATAGAGGTGATATGGAGAGGATCTTGTGCCTCCTCGGAGAGTCTTTAGAAGTGCAGACGCAAGAATCCTTCCTTTATCTTCTCTTACTGGTACATTTCCATTCTCTGGCCACACATCATTACCATTTGCATTTTATTATTGTATTGCTTAGGGTTGTATAATGTTTTGCTTTTAACTGTAAGATGGGTTTTGTTGATGTGTAGCTCTATGTGGGAAAAAAGGAGGAATTTTTTTTTTGAGTATGTTTCTCTTGGTGGGTTGTTTTCATGGTGATGTGTTCCTTTCTTTTTCGCCATTTTTTTTTTTTGTATGGTGGGTTTGGTAGATAATTGTCATGATGGATTGCTTTCTTTGACATGGAAATGAAGAAGAAGAAGAAGAAGAAGAGGAAAGTGTTAAATGTTTTGCTGCTTGTTCTATTGATTAGTTTTTGCAGTCAATGCTGCTAAATTTGGTGGGAATTTAATACTGCGATCTCTTTGGGTTGCAGAACGTGGAAAGAGGATACTAGTTTTAGTATTTATGTATTTTCTTGTTCACCTTTTGGAGCTTGATGAAAATCTTAATTCTGATTCCTCTATTTTCTCCAAACATTATTTCATAATTCAGCACAAAAATTTACCTTGGTTAGTTATGCACTCTTTGAAGTCTGATGGTAGACGAAATGGATAATTTTTTGATTTCAAATATCATAACTTTATGGAGCCAAAAATTCATAGTTGTAATTGATGTTTTGTTTTTCAGGTTTAGCATTCTTAGGATATTTTTACATAGAAAGTATGATTCATGCTATCTTTTTGCTTGGAAGGGTTTCTAAATCCTAATAGTAATATATGCTTCTGATAACTCATGAAAATGTCAAATAAAACTTGTTAGACATTTTTTGTGATTCTATATTTCATTTGCTAAATGTAGTTTGAGCAAACAATGTTGCTTCGTGAAAATGTAGTTGGTGAACATTCCTAAAGCAGAATGCCATATTTGATATCAATCTAAGTGTGTTTTTTTCATTTTGTGTCATTTAATTTCCTCGTTCATACTGAACTTTGCATTTTTAACCATGTAATTCTATTTTGTAATATTGTTTCGGGAGCTTCACCATCTTTTTGGTGCCTTTCCTATTATTCTTGCACGTTTATTTTGTTATATCTATCATTACTTATGTTGCAATCCAATTTATGTAGAGATTTTGGCCTGGTAACTTGAACTGGCTCATAGATTTCTCTGCAATTAATAAGAGGTAGAGACGAATTTCTCCTACTGTTCTTTACATCAATCTAGGATGTTTGATGTGGATGAGAAGTAAGAGGTTATGCTGCTGGAACTGCAGGTTTCTTTTCGATGAACTAAACAGCGTGCAAAAACCGGCTGCTGAGAACAAAGATGCCGGGGAAGCAGCAGATGATGATGATGATGATCAGAGTGATAATGGTATTGATCAGAATGATGATGATTCATCTGCTGAAGAAGGGAGTGATGATGAAGAGGATTCTGATCCTGAGTCTAGTGGAGAAAGTAGTGAAGATGACGATGATGACGACGATTAAAGTAATGATGATGATGATGATGATGATGAAGATGACGATGAGGATGATGACGAAGAAGATGAAGAGGAAGAGCAAGGCGAACCACCTTCCAAGAAAAAGAAATGAGAATTACCTCAATTTCTCACTTATTTAGAAACGGGAATTTAGTTGGCTAAACCATAGACCTATTAATTTCTAACAGAGATATAACTTTACTCCTTTTAGGAAGAAACAGTGATCTTGATTTCTGGAAAATATTCTTAGCTCCAGTAATGCCGTGGTCTAATCCTTACTCTGCTTGGTCTATGAAAATTTAACAAAGTATGGTATCATTTCATTTACGTAAAAGAAATGAAATGAAATTCATGAGAATTTGTGTTTGCAAATGAATTAAATCGAGGATGATTAGGAATTGCAAATACACAAAGCTGTGTTGGGCTATTTTAGAGTTTTGAAGTCGCAATAGACTTGCAATAAGATTTACGTTACCTTAGAAATAGATTTTGAAGAAGTTTAAAACCTAACAATTATAGTCTTATGCCTTCGCTACAAATCTGTGAAAAGCTTGCTTCTGTTTAGATATATATATTTTGTGAGATATTAGTTCTTGAATTGAACTGTCCAGGATGTTTACCTGCTAATAATTCTGTCAAAACAACACTGAAATGCATCACTTTAGAGATGGAATTAGAGAAACTGCAAAGCATAAAATTTGGAGCCTTCTGTCTTAGCTAAACAACGAAGAAAATTTCGCTTTGATTGGTCCTGTAACTTACGAGTTATGATCCTGCAAAGAGACTTGACTCCCATGCTGCCCCTGTATAAGACCGGCACTGGTTTGCTGTTACTTGAGGGCAATAGCAGTGGGATCGGAAGAAGTGATGAACATGAAACATGTTCCTATATATGTGAACTAAAACTCTGCGAGATCTCATTGGTGTTAGGTTTGTATATTATGAGATAAGGGTAAATTAGTATGATCAACTGACACATTACAGGAAGCACCATGACTTGTATACCACATATTTTAAAGTGAAATTTAAGCACATTACAGTGCTACATGTCTAGTTTAGTTAGAATCAAGAATGGGTTGTTTTAGGTTTATAATTTAGAAGTTCTAAGGAATTGAAGGGACATATTTCAAGCTGTCCAAATAAATTGATTGGGGAATTTTTTTATGAATGATATAAACTTGTATGCTTCAAATCACACTAAGCTTCCTCGAGCCAGCCATATCATTGATCAAATGTGTCTTTGACACTAGGCTCTCCAATTATTGGTGAAGTACAAGGAGAAGGCCCAAACCATCCTTAGAATCTCGATAAGTAGAAAGGTGAGCATAAACATGAACTGAAATGTAATATGTACATTGGAAGTTGAACTTGGAAGCTTTGACTGAAGACACTTTGTGCAGATCGCTCTATGTTTACATGGATTGTTTTTTGGTAACATGGGCAACGTCTGTACTACTTGTTCCGTTCACTTCTTCCATCTTTTTTTTTTATATTAAACGCAATATCTTATATCTATTTTTCTAATTATATTTGGTCTAACCGAGAGAAACTTTAGCAAAGGGAGATGAGCTTTTCAACCGCAAAATATATTCGACCAAATCACAATAACATGTATATATATATAGGAATCAATTTATAGTAGGTGTAATTTTTTTTAACTTATATCAAATTTTCACTGTCTAATGGTTGATATAACTTACTTTTTAAATTTAATCCTCATCATTAAATTTATAAACAATAAATGTTAAAGATAAAAAGTAAATTAAAAAAATCATTTTATATATAAGGGAAGAATCAATTTACAATATGTATAATTTTTTTAACTTATACCAAATTTTCATCATCTAATGGTTGATATAACTTATTTTTTAAATCTATTCTTCACCATTAAATTTATAAACAATAAATGTTAAAAAGAAAAAGTAAATTAAAAAAATTTACTTTTGAAGTAAATTGAACCTTCCCCATATATATATATATGGTGTTGTAATAATTTTATCAAATTAATAAAAATGTAAAATTTGTTGGCAAATCAGTCATCTTTATACAACAAATGACATAATTTAACTACGAATCAAGTGTTGAAAAATTAAGTGTTGTAGAAATGAAATCACGAATTCGAAATCATAAATTTCTAGTTTTCAGAACTTTCCAACCAGCAATATATAGCTCTCAAACAACACATAATGTTATCACACAGAGAAACTTCAATCTTATTTTATTCTATATATATAAGATTAGACTCCACTAACTCTAAAAATAAGTTTTAATCTCTATTCTCGCCATTTATTGCATTTGAATTTAATGGTTGATTATTTTACATCAACTATTAAATACAAAAATAATGAATAACGAAGATAATAAGTTTCAAAAACTTAGTTGCAATAAGTGAAACTGTCTCTCTCTCTATCTATATATATATATGTATGTACGTCTCTAGAAAAAGAAACGTACAGTCTTGTCTAAAACTAGGACACGGTCCGCAAAAAAAATTGCATTCAAGGAAGAGCAAATTTCAAAGATTTGGTGAAACTCTCTAGTTCCTTCAGCCCTTCACTGGGAGAATTTGCTTCACCCAATATCTTCACCATAGCGCTACCAACAATCACATCGTCGGCACCCCATCCGGCGATCTGCAAAGAGACGTTGACTCAATCAGTAAATGGCTTCCTCTAACAGAGTGAGTTGCAAAATGTTTCGTCCTTTTTTCACCTTTAATTACCAATTATTCACTGAATTATCTAGAGAATGTTTGCTTTCTTTTGTCTCGTTATTATTCACTGAATTATTCACGATCAAATAAAAAATTGACATTGTTTCTCTCTCATTGTTGGACATATTTTCTACTTTTGCTTATTTTGTCTAGTGTGTGTGTGCGCTCAATTTGCAAGATAAATGGTTGACAAGTTTGTCAGCTTGATTATTCACCATGGGGTAGCTTTCTTGACTACAGAGGAAAAAGGCAGTATGTGGGCGGACAAATGGATGTTGTCGAGGCTAAGTTTAACTTGGATCACTTGTCGTATCTAAATGTGCAACACTATATAAAAGAGCTTGGGTATACTATTGTGAGAGCTATATGGGATAATCATGACAGTACGAGAGATTTTTGCCTTGTTATGGATGATTTGATTTTATGTGCAATTGCTGAGAAAGTAAGAAGTGGTGATAAGTTGGAATTTTATGTTGTGGGCGGAATTAAATTATTTCCAGATTTGAGTTATCAAGTGTCAAAGAATAGACTTAACCAATCTATTGATAATAATGTTATTGCAAAAGAACTATAATGAATTTTATTTAAGTGAAGAAGAGGACGAGGAATTGGTTACAGCAAGAAAAAAACTAAAGAAGAAAATTGAGGAGAGTGGTATTAGAGAAAAGGCACAGAAAAATGAGATGCCAGAAGAGGCTGAAAACAAGGCCACAACAAAACATTATGCCCAACAAGACCAAGAGGAACTCAAGTACTTCAATAATGTTGGTTTTGTTAAAATTATATAACTTAGTTTTGAATATTGAAATATATTTATTTGCTCTATTTATGCATATAATTAGACTATCAATATGAGGAGTTCATGGATGTTGCAAGGAGATAGAGCTATAAGCATGCAAAATGCTACAACTCTTGCAAAGACAACAAGGTGGGAGTCAAACACGTGCACAAGCAATCCCAGCTCCAAATCTACCTCTAGGTACTGGATCAAGAATCATTCTAGGACTTAAGTACAAAGGATTGCAATGGAACAATTTTGATGTAATCACTGGTGAGCAACTAGAGGAAATTCAAGCCAAGAAGAGGACGTGAAAAGTTGATGAATAATTTGTTAGTTTAGATCATTCTGATATGAGGTAGATACTTTAGATCATTTTAGACAAAACTCAAATATTTCATTTTGGATGATACTTTGGATATTCTACTTTATTTTTTCTTTTTTATTAATACTCAAATATATCAAACAAGTCTTTTGAGTAATGATGCAAAATTATATATTGGAAATTAATGAAATTAAAAAGACCATATATGTTTTTTTTTTTGGATTTTACATAATTGTGTTGATGAGAGCTTGATTTAGAGAGTTTAGTTAACTTACAGGTGAAATATTAAAGTTTAAGGGGATAGAGGGATGTGAGTTAAAAATTCAAGGGGTTCAATGTGTGTTTAGGTATGTTTTTGTAAAGGTGTTGCCGATTCCAGTTTGTCAAATGTGTGAACCAAAACCAAACAGTGATTTCCACGGTTTGGTCCAGTTCTGATTCGGTTCAACTACCAGTTCAGTTCCATCTTTTCTTTTCTTTTTTCTCAAAATTTTATTTTTAATCTGTTATTTTATCCCGTTAATTTTTTTCTTGTTTGTAAATTTTGTTATATCCAATAATTAACTATAGTACAAATAATACATTTTATTCCAATTTTTTTTAATAATTTTTAAATAAATTAACTATTCTACTAGTAATTACATCACATAATTTTAAATAAAATTAAAAAAAACTCATTAAATTTTATTAGATGACCTCATTTGTGACAGATAAATATCGTGCTTACAATACTGAATTTAATTATACAATATAACAATACAACAATTAACAGTACATGCTAAATTAAAATATAAGTAAAAAAAAAAAAAAAATTAAACTATCTCTCGTCGTTAGAGTCGAAAGTGTATTGTGAAAACGGCATCAAATAACTCTTCACCTTCGAATGATGATGAATGAAGTTAGTCTTGAGTCATTTGAAACGCCCTCGACTATAGTTGTAAAATTCGAACCGAAACCATCAAACCGAACCAGAACCTGTTAAAACCAAAATTGGTCGACCAAAATCGGAGAGTTACGGTTTAGATTTTGGTTCCACCCTTAAGAAACCGTCGAACCGAAAATTTGAACCGCTGATTCAATTGACTGCTTGAACCAGCAGTTCATTAGACCGTTGGAACCGCAGATTCCAACCATTTGAACCGCCGATTCTAATGGTTATTTTTTTATTTTTGTTTTATTTTCAACTCTATAAATACCTCACCTTATTCTTACAAATTTTACACTAATTTCTCTCAATCTCAATATCTTATAAACTCAAAAATTCATTTTGCTATAAATTACTCTTATTAATTATTTATATATTTTATTATTACAATTACGTTTTCTATATTTCTCAAAGTTATTTTTTGCAATTACATTTTTCAAATTCCTTCTACTTTTTTACTATAGTTTAATTTAGTTATTTTGTTATTTCATTACATTTAATTAATATTTCCATATTTATTTTCGATTAATGAAAAATTTTGGTAAAAATATAAATTTTGAAAATTTTGAAGTTGAAAATATTGGAACTCAAGAGATTCAAACTCAACCAATTCCCACCCAAGGAGATGAGGGGGGAGTGAGAGGAAGAGTTTCTAATTTCGATATTTTTAAAATTCATTTTAAGAAAATTTCTAGTGGTGATAAAAAATTTAAAGTTTTTTGTAATTATTGTTCGCAAGAGTACTCTTTCAAACATGGAGGGGGTTATGGAACATTTCTAAAACATATAATAATCAAGCATCTAGAAAAAGTGGGAATGGCGAAAGGACAAACGCAACTAACCGGGTTTGTTTCTTTTTCCTCTCAACCTAGTTTATTTCATTATAATCATGATGAATCTAGCATGGGTTTTGCCCAAATGGTTGTTGTTGATCATTTATCATTTAGTTTTACTGAAAAGTTAGGATTTAATAAATGGGTTAAAGAACATTGTCAATCGACTTTTAAACCAATTACTAGATATTTGGTTATAAAACATTTACTTAAATTGTATAAAAACAAAAAAAAATGAATTAGTAAATTATTTTCAATCAAATGGTATACATGTTTCTATTTGTTTCGATATTTGGAGTGATCATACTTTGACGCATTCATATATGAGCATTACATGTCATTGGGTTGGTGAGAATTTTATTTTGCAGAAAAGAGTTTTAGCATATAGATATTTTGATGAATCTCATTCCGCATTAAATATTTATAGATTAATTTATAACATTTTAGAAGAATATAGGTTGGTTAATAGAATTTTTTTAATTTCATTTGATAATGCATCGGCTAATAATGCTTGTGTTAACGATTTAAAAAATATTTGTCAACCGAATTTTGGTGGACGATTTTTTCAT
>CAODLS010169207.1:0-12550 GCA_948243855.1 Flueggea neowawraea | reverse complement strand
TTGGATATTCTGAAAGGTCCAAGGGGTACAAGTTTTATGATCCCACAACTAAGTCTATTTTTGAGTCGAGCAATGCCCGGTTCTTTGAAGATGTTGAGTTTGTGGGGGGAGATACAATTAGGGACTTGGTCTTTGAAGAATAATATGTTGATATTCCTACAGGTGTTATTGGCACGGATCAGGATTTTATTCCTGACTTTGTCCAAGACACAATAAATCAAGACAATGTCAAAGAACTTCCCACTCAAGAAATTGTTCCAGAAGAACAAACTTCAACACCTCAAGAACCTGTGTCATTAAAGAGATCCACTAGAGAGAGGAGAAGTGCAATACCATATGACTTTATTGTATATCTCCATGAACATGAGGTTGACATTGGAATGTTGGAATATGATCCTATCAACTTTCATCAGGCCATAGAAAGTTTAAACTCTCAAAAGTGGATTAATGCCATGAATGAAGAGGTTAAGTCTATGAAGGATAATGACGTGTGGGACCTTGTTCAATTGCCAAAAGGTGCGAAACCCATTGGTAGGAAATGGATATTTAAGACCAAAAGGGATTCCAAAGGTGATGTTGAAAGGTACAAAGCATGTCTAGTCGCAAAGGGCTTTACACAGAAACAAGGCATCGACTATAAAGAGACTTTCTCTCATGTTTCTTTCAGGATTATAATGGCATTAGTGGCACATTTTGATCTTGAGATGCATCAGATGGATGTAAAGATAGTGTTTCTCAATGATGACATTGATGAAACAATTTATATGGAGCATCCAGAAAACTTTGTGTCAGGAGACCCAAAGAATATGATTTGCAAACTTAAGAAATCCATCTATGGGCTCAAGCAAGCATCCCGACAATGATATTTCAAGTTTCATCAAGTGATCATCTCTTTTAGTTTTGAGATGAATTTGGTTGATGATTACATATACCATAAGTTCTGTGGGAGCAAACATGTTTTCTGGTTTTATATGTCGATGATATTTTGCTTTCCAACAACGATATAGGCCTATTGCATGAAACCAAGAGATTTCTAACTAAGAATTTTGAGATGAAAGATCTTGGTGATGCCTCTTTTGTGTTAGGTATAAAGATACATCGGGATAGCTCTCGAAGTATTCTTGGACTGTCACAAAAGACCTATATCGAAAAGTTCTTCAGAGATATGGCATGCAAAATTGTAAACCAGGTGATACCCCTATGGCTAAGAGAGACAAGCTTAGTCTCAATCAGTGCCATACGAATGATTTTGAGGAAAAGAAATGCAGAAGATTCCTTATGCTTCAATAGTAGGGAGTCTAATGTATGCTCAAGCTTGTATGCGTCCATATATTGTGTACAATACTGGGATGTTGGGCAGATATTTAAGCAATTTAGGGATAGACCATTGGAAAGTAGCCAAACGAGTCTTACGGTATTTACAGAGATCAAAAGATTACATGCTTACATATCGGAGGTCAAATCAGCTTGAGATTATTCGGTATACTGACTTTGATTTTACTGGATGCCAAGATAGTATGAAATCCACTACAAGTTACATATATATGCTAGCTAAGGGTGTTGTCTCCTGGAAGAGTTCTAAACAGTCTCTTATAGCCTCTTCTACTATGGTAGCTAAGTTCATAACATGTTATGATGCATCTAATCATAGGGTATGGCTGCAAAATATTGTCACAGGGCTACACATAGTGGACAGTATTGAGAAACCACTCAAGTTATTTTGTGACAATAAATTAGCAGTTCTATATTCCAATAACAACAGGAGCTCTACAAAGTCTAAGCATATAGACATCAAGTTCCTAGTTGTTAAAGAAAGAGTTCAGAGTGGACAGTTATCTATAGAGTACATTGGTACAAACTCCATGATTGTTAATCTGCTTACTAAGGATTTACCACCCAAAGTGTTTCATGAGCACACTTCTTGTATGGGTGTCATTTCAGTTGATGATATTCAGTTTTAGTGGGAGTTTGTAATTTAGATGCTTTATATGATACAGTAATGCTTTCAGTTGTTACAATTTCAGTTTTAAGGTTATGTTCTGCAGAACTAAAGTTATGTTTTAATTCACACTCTGATTTTGGTATGGTTTGATCTCACTATGGTTTAAAGTGGACCAATTGGAAATAGGCATGTTAAGATCACATTACATGAAGTTTCCATGCTACACATCCACATCATGATCCATGTCGCTGGTTGTATTGGCGTACATGACCATTGATGGGTCGAGTTACGATAAATGTAACAAAGGCCGCTTTGATCCTATGTTGATATGATTAATGGACCGGATTGGTTATAGATACATTTCGATAAGACAGTAAAGTTGAGCTCATACAGTTATTTTGTAATGCATAATTATAAGGTTACACATACAACCCAAGTGGGAGATTGTTGGATCTTTAATCCAATATTGGGCTTGTATGTTACTAATTATGTATTGTGGACTGTCTAAAAGGTTAAGCCCAATTAAAATTGATCTAATAAGGTTTGGTTAATCTGGACTTTGATGTATCTAATATGGTGTGTAACTTTAATGTGTAGAGACCAAGGTAATTTCCCAATTTTATGATGGACAAAATTGAAATTACGTAGAGGTAACATTAGGGTTTGTTGTCTCTATAAATATGTGGTTATGGTCCCTAAGTCATAAGTTTCATTCTTCTTTTTTTGACATCCCATCATCAAAGAGAGAGTTTAGAGAAAAAACAAAGGGTTCTCTAAAAAAAACTTTTTGACCTAGAAGGTCAACCACACGGCTCCAGAAAACTATTACTTTATGAATTCAAGTACGCTTCCGCATATTTTATTTATAGTTTCTTAGTGATTTGACATGAATATGTGATCTAAGGTTTATAAGTGATGGTTTTTACCAAAAGTTATGCTCTTACAATAAACACTTTTGATAACCCAATTGATTTTCTTGCACACAACTATAGGAAAAGCAATTGAAATTAGACTATCATAAGTCTTATTTACCTAATATTCTGGTTTGAAATGTCGGTCGCCTCTTGCATTGAAAGATTTTGCACTTGCCATGGCAGCATGCATTTCCTAATAAATAATTATCATCCTGCTACGTACACGAGGAGAGCATGATATATATATATATATATAAATAGATAAAAGTGATAAAAATATTTTTTAAAAAAAAATAGAAAATATGAAAGGTGATGTTTAAATTTGGTATATTGAAATAGAATATCATTACTCATGTATATTATGACTTTTAAAAGGCATGTATTATCTACGAAATTTACAATCTCTTTTTAATATTTGCCGTTCAATTTATCAAAACTCAACACAGTATTATCTCTTGTAAAAGAATCTACAGTTTTGTTTTTCTACTAGAAATATTGAAAGTGATTAACTTTTATCATCATTAATGTTGGGTAGTTGCCTATTTGAATTTCCGTCCTGGAGTGCTCGCATAGTTCCATCCCACGTTGCGTTGTACTGTGAATAATGTATATATGACGAGACATAGACGTGGAACAATAAATATATAACTAAGCACGAAACTGTTTAGCTAAGTTACAACTAACAATACATGTGCCTTAAAATAAATGAGTGTAATTTCAAAGATACCTTGCTTGTAATGCATGTTCAATGGTACATATTGATCCTCAGCCATATCAATCATTGTCGGTCACTGTTAGATGCTGTCAAAATTTCAGATACATTAATGAAACAGATGACGAATATGAAACATTATTATTGAATATAAATAATCGTATAAATTAATTATTTTATATTATAAATTTAAGTGTAATTTGATTTATATTTTTTTTATATTTAAATTATTTTTAATGTATTTTTTTTATATTCTATATATATTTGTATATTTTTTGTTATAAAAAAATTCATTTTAATAAATTCTAGCCTGACTGCATGTCTAGATATTTCTAAATTTACCACTGGTCCACGTTGATAAATTATAAATTTCGTTTTAAGCAACAAATTCTTTGATAACCTAAGAAGGGTTTCATCGCACATTATGTAGGAAAGCAACAATGAAACTTTCATATAGCCAGTCACTTGAAGACATGGTAAGCCACTCCAATATGCTCAGGGGAAAGGCTGTGGTTATCTTCGTTTGATGGTTTAGATAGGTCCACGTATATTATACACCATTTAATCTAAGAGTCAAGAATTTACCAGCATATTAAAAAAAATTCAAGCCACTTTGACGGTCTTTTTTTCTATGAGGCAAGCACTAAAGCTGTTTTCTTTATCTCTCCTCTAACGCAAGCCTTTCTCTAATTCTTTTAGAATAATGCTATGAACAGTGACAAAGCTATTAAGGGACAAAGGAGTGCTAGAGGGCCATAAGAGTCCCCTCTGGCAGGGCTTTGTCCCTGTTGAATTGATATACTCAGCACATGTTGGGTTCATCCATGGACGAGGCTGACCTGTCTTGTCCTCTCCTTTTTTTTTAAATTTAAACCTAAGACGAAACAACCTAGGTTAAAAAAAATTAAGTGTTGTTACACCCCCCACTTTTGAAAAAAAAAAACTAACCAAGGCAAAACAATGCATTTTGCCTTGGTCAGTTCACCCTAATTTGAATCGAGGCAGAGAGGGCCATCGACTCCAAAGCTTCTCCTCCCACTTTGCTTCCTTCACCCACACAAAGCTCCGATATCCCTGTTGCTGGCTGTTGGTAAGTAAGTTCATTTCCTCTCTTTTTTAACAAATTTTCTCTTTTAAATGGGGTTAGTTGGAGACTTAAAGATTGGTTAATAAATTAACCAAAATTCAATGTAGTTCAGTTTATATAAATCGTGATTTTATTATGAGTAGTATTTGAATTTTGAATTGCTGATTGGATTGATTGTTAGGTGAATTTATTTGGATTGACTTAATTTTGTTAGGTGAATTGATTTGTTCGTTTGTTTTGTTAGGTTAATTGATTTGGATTAACAAAAATTGTTAGTTTTGTTTGCTTGTAATTGTTAGGTGAATTGATTTGGATTGACTTAAATTTTTTATTATTTTGTTAACCAATCAGTCTATGGATAAATTTGTAACCAAGACCAAGAGATCGAAGAATAGTGTCAAATCTTCAAGAACTCCTGGTGTTACACTAATTTCGGATGCAAATGAAAAAGAGAAAATTAGTGAGTTTGATTTTAATCTGGATGACATAATTAGCGACCCAACACTACAAAAACCAATTGAAGACTTTGATATCGGATTATGGATCGAATTCTAAGAGAGTATGTTTCTAAGGGTCTTTACCAACCAAAAAATCATCAATTTCCTAAAAGAAAGTATGGAAAAGACAATAGAACTTTTCGAGTGAGATGGTTTGAGAAACATTCGTGGTTTGAGTATAGTGTGTCGAAAGATGCTGCATTCTATTTTTGGTGTTATCTGTTCAAGCCTTTAAATGAAAATCGTGGTGTGGATGATGTATTTGTAAAAGTGGGCTTCAATAATTGGAAGAAGACACTTGAAAAATTCAACGACCAATTAGGAGAAGTGCATAGTACACACAACCAGTCAAGAATTTCATTTGACAAATTTAAAAACCAAAGACAGAGTATCTCTTACAGCTACTCAAGACATGATCGTGAGAAATAAGTTGCTTATCTCATTCGTTTGACGACATGTTTGGATGCCATTCACTTCCTTTTGAGACAAGGGTTGTCTTTTCATGGAAAATATAAATCATCGAGTTCATTAAACAGAGGGAATTTTGTGGAGTTGTTAGCATGATACGGTGAACGAAGTACAGAGGTTGATGCGATTATTGGAAAAAAATGCTCCTAGAAACAATCAAATGACCTCCCCTCAAATTCAAATGGAATTAACAAATTGTTGTGCAGTTGAAACTACATGTGCGATATTGAATGACACTGAAGATCACAAGTTTTCTCTTTTGGTTGATGAGTCGCGTGATATATCAGTTAAGGAACAAATGGCAACCATTCTTAGATATGTTAACAGTAATGGAGAAGTTATAGAAAGGTATTTAGGCATGGTTCATGTTACTGATACTTCTGCAAAATCTTTGAAGTAATGAATTGACTCTCTATTTGTCAAACACAATTTATCTTTATCAAGACTAATGGGTCAAGGATATGATGGTGCATGAAATATGCGGGGTGAGTTCAATGGTTTAAAAACACTTATATTGAAGGAAAATCCTTCTGCTAAGTATGTTCATTGTTTCGCGCATCAACTCCAATTGGTTATGGTAACTGTTGCCAAAGATCATAGTGTTGTGAGCGATTTTTTTAATGTGGTCAACTTGATTGTGAATGCATGTGGATGATCATGTAAAAGAGCGGACCAACTCAGTCAAATCGAGCATGACCGTGTTATTGAACGATTTGAAATCAGTAATGGAAAATGCTTAAATCAAGAAACTAGCTTATGTAGACCAGGTGACACTCGATAGGGATCACACTTCACAACTTTAAATTGTCTAAAAACGATATGGCCTTCAATAGTTGAAGTACTTGAAGGTTTGTATGATGATGGTTGTAATCCATATACAAGTGGTTTTCCTAAGACTCTGTGTTGGAGGATGGAGACGTATGACTTTGTGTTTGTTTTACACTTGATGTTACGTATACTTGGAATGACATATGGTTTGTCACAAGCTCTTCAACAAAGAGATCAAAATATAGTTCAAGGTATGTTTGTGATCGGTACAACCAAAAAGAAATTGTGGGCTTTAGGGAGAACTGATGGGACAACTTCTTGGAGGAAGTGGAGAAATTTTATGCGACTAATTCAATTGATATTCTTAAAATGGAAGATACCATCAAATCTTGCGTTCGCATGAAGTTAGATGGTCGTGTTACTAATTATCACCATTATCGGGTCCATGTTTATTGTGAGGTGACTATACATATTTTTCCTTCAATTATATCTTTTCTCAAATAATTACCATTGCACTAAATTGACAACTTTGCTTTTTTCGTATTTCTAGGTTCTCGATTTACTCATACTAGAGATGAGGAATTGTTTCCCATAAACGAACATAGAATTACTTCTTTGTATGAATTGTCTTAATCTGCAGTTCTCATTCGTGAATTTTAATATTGAAAAGTTAGTTCGTCTTACATAACTTTATCCAGAATACTTCACTTCAGAAGAACTTATGATTCTTCCTTATGAGCTTCAAACTTATATTTGTAATGTAAGAGATGATGAATTCTCCAGTATTCAAGATTTAGAAAGTCTTGCAAATAAGTTGGTTGAAATTGGAAAAGCTCAAGTCTTCGCTTTGGTATATCGTTGGATTGAATTGACATTGGTTCTTCCAGTTGCAACTGCAACTATCAAAAGAGTATTTTCTGCCATGAATATCATCAAGACAGATTTGAGGAATAGGATGGGAAATGAATGACCTCTTGGTGGTTTACATCAAGAAATAAATTTTTACCAGTATAGATAATGATGCTATTTAGCAACGCTTTCAGGACATGTCGACACGTCAAAACAAATGTCATCTCTTCACTCGAGTGTGCAAAAATAGTTTATAATTAATACATGTATCCAAATATTTGATTTAATTTAATGGAATTTTGTCATAATCAACACCCATTTTGTCAGAATCCTGGCTCTGTCCCTGGTTGAGAGCAATCGATTGTTTTCGTTTTCTGATTAACCACTCTCTTCTTCATGTCTAAACTTCAGAAAGATTCAAATTTATCTTTCAAATATGAGCCACGCATATTTTTACTATTTCTTGTATAAAACAATAAATAGTAATAATCATATTAGAAAAAGTTCTTCTTAACCAATAGGTATTAATAATCTAAAGGTTGTAAATTCGATTTCTAGTAAGAGAAAATGTATAGGCACATAAGTCCTTAAAATTAGGTATAATAAATGGTTTTGTCCTCCTCAAATAATATTAGCCCCTCAAATGTAGACTTAATTTAGTACTTGCAATCCCACTCTGGGAACAATCCTTACCATTTGGATACTACAAATGCAATTTTTGATGTTCAGAAGCTAATACAAGAAAAGAAAAGATTATATACTCACCACTAAAATTAAGCTAAACTTGTAACAAAAATAAATCAGCACCCCCATTTTACAAGTTGTTCTACATCAGCCAAGCTAGTAAGCCATTTTTTTAATCACTCCTCATGTGCAAGCGATTCCCTTAGCTTTTTTAATTGCCGAAAAATCTGAAATACCCACCACTTTCGTCAGGCGTCCTCTCTCCCTTCTCTCCTTCCTCTTCCATCAATGACTCTTCATGAGAGATGCTAAGGATCGTCATTCGACCGCTTACTTGAACATTTACTTTTTTATTGGTTGATTTTATTATTTATTTTAGAGAGAAAAAAATAATAAACAAATAAAGAAAAAGAAAAGAGAAGTAAAAAGTGAATAAAAAATATAAAATAAACCAATAAAAGAGTGAGCGTCTAAAGTGAGAGAACAAAGAATTGGTCTTAGCATTATTCTAAAAGAATTAGAGAAAGGGCTTGCACGTGAGGAGAGATTAAAAAAAAAAACAGCTTCAGTGGCTTGCCTCATAGTAGGGTGAATAAAAAACCAGTTGATTCGAAAAAATAGACTGAATTGACTCAATTTGATACTAAAAACAAAACCGAAAGAAAATAGATGGATGTAGCTGCAGAACTCTGAAAACCGAAAAGTTTGGTTCGACCGTGGTTTTATCTTTTTGAAAACAGAACCGATTCGAATAGAATGAACCTAACCTAATTTCTTACACTAAAACGCCGCCGTGTTGGTTTTTAATATATATATCTATTCTAACCTTAGACCAAACTAAACTGACCGACCAAATCAAGGAATAATATTTTGTCATTTATAAATTCAGATTTTATTTATATTTTAAATTGACCGAACCAAACCAAAACGAAAACAAATCGAATTGATTAGTTAGTTGAAGTCAACGTTCAACTATAAATGGCTAGATGACAAAACTGAATCATTCATTTGGTTGGCGATTTACTAACAAAATCAAATCAAACCGATCGATATGCACCCCGAGAAAAAAGACCGTCAAAATGGTTTGAATACCTTTTTAATATGCTGGTAAATTCTTGACTCTTAGATTAAATAGTGTATACGTGGACCTATCTAAACCATCAAACAAAGCTAACCACAGCCTTTTCCCCCGAGCATATTGGTGTGGCTTACCATGTCTTCAAGGGACTAAATATAGAAAGTTTCATTGTTACTTTCCTACATAATGTTCAATGAAACCCTTTTTAGGTTATCAAAGAATTTATTGCTTAACAAGAAATTTATAATTTATCAACGTGGACTAAAATTTCGACCACATATATCAACCTTGTATTCATGAATGGAGGATCTGTAAGCATTCAATATTAATGTTTCATGTTCATTATCTGTTTCATTTGTGTATCTGAAATTTTGACAGCATCTAACAGTGACCGACAATGATTTGTATGGCTGAGAATCTATATAGCATTGACATTTATTACCTGAATAACATCTTTGAAATTACACTCGTTTATTTGGAGCGACATACAGTTAATTGCCCTCTTACGCTGCTTGTAATCAAGAGTTTTGAAGTTGTTTTATAGAATGTCTGTCAGTATTTTTATTATTATTTTATTAAAGTCATCAGTTTTTAGTCCCTCAGCTTTTTCATCCGTAACTCAGAGTCTACTTTAAGAGTCCCGCGAGACCTCTACTCAGCTTTCCACTAAACACAATTTAATTTTAATCCTCCAACTTTTATCTACTACTTTATTTAATACTTTCTATCCAAAATTCATTAAAATAAAAAGTGTTCATTAAAATAAAAATATTACATTAAAATTAAAAATACATTAAAATAAAATTCATAATTTTTTAAAATAAAATAATAATACATGAAAATAAAATTCGGTATTATTCTTCACGATTGTTCCATAGATGCTCTATCAAATCCGCTCGGAGACGATAATATTGTTCACGATCACGAATATCGGTGAACCTTTGGATATACATTGCAAAGTCGGATTGACCTCCCTGTGATGCATTCACTTGATGGTCGTCTCCTTCTCCTGTCCAGTTTGTCACGGCGTAGCCTTCGTCTTCAACGATCATGTTGTGTAATATGATACACGCGTACATTTGGAGATCCATTAAAAAATATTTGGAGAGAAATTTTAAGAGTTGAGAGAGTTTGAGGGAGAGAAATGGGTGTTTAAAGTGAATAAATAATAGAAAAAAACATGTTTAGGGGGTATTTATAGGAAAATTAGTAAAATTAGCTGTTAAGGACCAAAAGGGCAATTTTTCGGCTCCCAACATAATATTAATGTTGGAGTAAATCTGACCATTGGATCAATCAAATCCAACGGTCAGATTTAAATATTTTTTTAAAAAAAGTAAATGCACTGGCCCACATCTAACAAATGTAGTCCGTTTTCTCGTAGAAAGATGGGCTATCAGACCAGGATGCGGTCCCAGTCTGGGGCCAGCCTTAGCTAAACAGTCTCACACTTAGTTGTTTATTTTGCCATGTCTATGTCTCGTCATATATACGTTATTCCAATGCAGCGTGAGATGGAACTATGGGAGCACACTAGGACGGAAATTCAAATCGGCAACTACCCAACATTAATTATGATAAAAGTTAATCACTTTCAATGTTTCTAGTAGAAAAAAACTGTAGATTTGTTTTTACAAGAGAGAGTACTGGTGTTGAGTTTTGATAGATTAAATGGAAAATATCAAAAAGAGATTGTAAATTACGTAGATAACAAATGTTTTTTAAAAGTCATGATATACACGAGCAATGATATTCTAATTCGATATACCAAATCTAATGCCTAGCTATATATTGACTCTACCATCTAAATATTAAACTTGCTTACCTAGACAATGTTAAATCAATGATCAATATATTGGTTTTAAGAAAAAAATTATTTATTGAAATGTATGGACTTCAATATAAAAAATAATTATTAAGAAAAAAAATTAACACTCGTTTTTCTAGTAAGATTATTCACTCTATCGTATTGTTAAAAAAACATTGAATTTTCTTTAAAAATATTATTTCAATTTAATAATGCATTTCCCAATAAATTTTCCCAATAATTATTCACTCATTTTATTTTAATAAAAAAATTTATTGAAATGTATGGATTTCTTCCAGACCTATACACATGGAATGATAATAATCTATCACTCAAATTAATTAATTTTATGTTATTTCAAAATCAACATATATAACAATATATATATATATATATATATATATATATATATATATATATATGGTGAAATGTCCATATTTAAAAATCTTCCAAACCAAAAGAGCTAGTAGTTTATAAAACTGGAAGAAATTGAGAAATTAAGAAGATGTTTAGTTAAGAAAAAAATTCATTGTTTTCTAAAAAAATTAAAAAACAAAAATGAAAAATTTATTAATTTTTTTATTAGTAAGTATATTTTATAAATGTATTTAATTTAAAAAAAAAAACAAAAAATAAAAAAAAAAACAAAAAAATATTTCTCAAACAAATCATAGCCTAAGTTCTTCATTTTGGAACCGAATATGAGAGCTCAATAATGGAAGCTCCACCGGCCACCGCAAAAAGATATATTAATTATATCTTCCCTTAATTATTCCTTTCCCTCTCTGTTAAGACTTAAGAGGGCACTATGTTTAAATGCTACTTACACTACATATGATCTAATCGCCTTCTAACCACACTGTACGCACCTCCTCTCAGGTCAGGTATGTATGTTTCTTCACTTCAGTTTTGATGTTTTCTTTGTATTTATTTTGATTTATTGTACTTTTTTTGGGATCAAATTTATTGTACTTTTTTTTTAAGATTAGGTGATATATAATTTATTTTTTTTATGAATTTATTCTTAGCTATTGAGTTGAATTGATTAAGTGGCTTTTTTGTCTTGAACATATGCATATAATTTGTTTTAGTGCTACTAATCTCTGAAGTTGAGACAACTATGTAATTTTATAGTATATCTTTTTTGAGTACAACATGATTTGAACTTTGACACTTTAATGTTTATTACTCGTATACTCAACTATTTGAATTAATCTCAAGTGGTAATTTTGTAGCATATCTTTGCTGGTTTATTATTTTTATGCATGATGTAATACAATTTCATCAAAATGTTTTCAATTTGGCTAATATGTTTTGTAAAAATAACAAGTCATATTTCTTTTCTGCATAAGTTACTGTAAATGTATATAGTTGTTTAACCATACAAAGCAGAGCCAGCAAAAGAGATCCTCTGAAATACATTTCTTAAATTTACAGGATGTCAGTTGTTGAAGAATCAGATCACAAGACAATTGATGTGAAGAAACTGTCCAGTTCGTTATCGGAGGAATTGAGAAACATGCGAGTTGTATCAAGAAATTGTTGTATTTACAGAGTTTCAAATGCACTACATGAATTGAATAAAACACCTTACGCTACTCAATTAGTCTCCATCGGGCCAATTCACCATGGAAAACCAGAGCTGAAAGCAACGGAAGAAGGTACCTTCATGACTTTCTCTTAGTTACTGGCGCAAGTTTGGAGGACTATGTGGGACTTATTGAAAAGAAAGAAACAAGATTAC
>CAODLS010169183.1:0-13076 GCA_948243855.1 Flueggea neowawraea | reverse complement strand
AATTAAAGCACTAAATTCCAAAGAATTTAAGTCTTTGGATTCCATGATTGCGGTGACCGTTGTGTTCCATGCTTGAGGCAAAGACCTCAAAATCTTCTTCACCTTGTCACTATTAGAGATTGGTCTTCCAAATGAGGCAAGACCATTTGTGATTTTCACAAAGCGATTAAGCATGTTGTTAATGCTTTCATCCTCTTTCATGGAGAATAAATCATAGCCATGTAGAAGCATATTAACCTATGTTTCCTTGACTTGAGTTGTGCCTTCATGAGTAATCTCAAGCATTTTCCAAATCTCCTTGGCATGATCACAAGAGGAGATCCGATTGTACTTTTCTTAACTCAAAGCACAATATAAGAGTTGAATGGCTTTGGCATTTCGACTTAGAGACTTCCAATCTTCATTTTTGAAGTCTTTATATTCTTTAGGTGTGCCATCTTCATTCTTTGGAATTTTTGGACCAAGAACAATCACCTTCCATAGCTCGATATCATAAGATTGGATGAAGATAGTCATCCTTTTCTTCCAAGAATTGAAATTTAAGCCATCAAATAAAGGAGGGATATAGAGAGAAGAACCGGATACATGTGGAAGAGAAGGGCCGAAATCCATGTTGTTGATGCATATCTTTGCTCCTAGGATTTTAAGCCTTTTTGTTGGAGACACTCTCTGATACCACTTGTTGGAGAATTTCGGTATGAGCTTTTGTATGAATGGAAGCGACTTGAGAAGAGAGAGAGAAAAATCGACACAATGATTTATAGTGGTTCGACCAACCTTGCCTACATCCACTACCTAAGTCTCACTTAGGCTTCTCACTATCGATGATTGATTGCGGCTCAATCCAACAAGGCCAATACACGAGGTTGATTCCGGCTTAACACCTCTAAGGCCTCACAATGTTGTTTTATACTTAGGTTCACAACAAACATCTACAAATGTTGTTTTATACTTAGGTTCACAACAAACCTCTACAAATGTTGTTTTATACTTAGGTTCACAACAAACCTGAACTCACACTCTCAAAGTGTATAACAATTTGATTTAAAAACAATGAAGCTCTATGCTAGAGTTGAATATTTGAGATTGACGGTTGAACTTTGATCTCTAGCTTGAATTAATGTTTTTCTTGATGAAAATTGATAGAAAGTTTGGCTCTATGATTTCTGATGTTGTTCAACACGTTTTTGGTCTTCTCTTGATGTATTTATAGCCTTTTGAATCAATATGACCGTTAGTGTTGAGAAACTAGCCGTTGGAGACTGTTTATGCCCGTTGCCACTGTCAGTGCATCACTTACGTACGTTACAGTGTGCTTTACGTACGTTAACCGGGTGGAATTGAAGCTTACGTACGTTAGCATTTTCTTTACGTACGTTAACTGGGTCTTTTTCCAGCTTACGTACGTTAGCATAAAATCTTACGTATGTTGATCATAGTTCTTCAACCTTTACGTGCGTAATTTGTCCATTACGTGCGTTAGGACCCTGTTTCTCAATTCCGAGCTTTCCAACATGTTTTGCATTTCTTCAAAACCTTTTGCTTCATCATCAAAACACATAATGAACTTATTGTTGATCACATAATCCAACAGTATGTTTGTAGATGATCTAACATTTGGTTGAACTTATAAAACAAGTTGAAAATTTTAAGACTTTTTTGTTCAACTACATGTTCAACATGAGTCTATTGAACTAACCTAAACTTGATTGTATTTTTTTAGAGTTTTTGTCAGTTTGAACTAGTAAAACTCGTTTACAGTTTTATTTGAGTATTTGTTGAGTGGAGCTCGAAAAACTCATGAACAGACTCGTGAGCTCGTGAGTCTTGTAACAAATCAAGGTTGAATAAGATTTTGAGTTTGAGATAGAGCTCGAGTTCAAGTTTGAGCTTGAAACATTTTAGCCGAGCCGACCTTGAACACGATAAAATTCGGCTCGTCTAGGCTCAATTACACCCTTACTTCTAACCTACCTAAGAAGGCGGGTGATCGGAAAAACTTGAAGATAATTTTGTTGTAGAGAAGGGTTGGCGGGCTATTGTTGTTCTTAGAACAAAATAAGTTATGTTTGGTTTTGGTAGATTAAATAGTGAATAATAGATGCAAATTATAGCTTTAGATTGCATAGTGATACTTTTTTGAAAGATATAATAATGTATAAGTATTAATATACCAAGTGAATATATATAAAGAGGAATTACATTAGTATCTATAAGGTTTGGCATATTTTTTTATTGTGTTTCTGAGTTTTCAAAAGGCTCTTATCAAGTTTCTCCTCCTCAATTCTGTCAATGCACACTAGCTTGCCATTTTAGATTTGATGACATGGCATGTAGATCTCACAAAAATGATCTTTAATGACAATTATACCCTCTTCTTCTTCATTCAACTGAACCTCTTTCTTGTGCATCTTCCTTTATCTCTCTGTTTAACAAAATCACATTCCACAGTCCCACGAACAAAAGATTTGAGCATAGTAAAAAAGAACCCTTATCCCCAAACAAAACCCCAAAAAACTCATATCCCTAAATAAAACTCCAAAACTCATATCCTTAAACACAACCCCAAAACTCCTATCTCCCAAATAAAACCTTGAAGACTTGTACCAGACAAAAAGATTGGGGCAAAATCCACAGCGGTCCCTGAGGTTTGACTATATCTCTCGTTGGGTCTCTCAGTTTTCAAAACCTTCGTTTCGATTCCTCGCTCTATCACTGTTACTGAAATTTAACATGCTACATCCGAAAATCTGACGTGGCACATGAGACCTACTAATTTTAAACATTTAATAACAAAAATACCTTTTTAACCCAGAGGCAATTTTAACCTACATTTTAAAATCAAAACCAAAATCAAAATTTTAACCCAACTCAAAACACCCAAACAAACCCACCCATTCCTTCTTCTTTCTTTCTTTTTTTATGAACCCAAAACCCACCACCACCAAAAACCAAAAATTTAATCCGACCATAAACACCTAACCCTAACCTAAACATTCCTTCTTCATCTCTCATCAACACCTGCTCTATCTCTCTGTCTTCCTCTTAACCACTACCATCGGTCTCTCTCCCTTCTCAACACCACAACCTAGAGTCGCCGCCACCACCACTGTCACTCTCCTCTCACACTTCGTCACACTCCAGATCTGCCTCCACCACTGTGAAGTTCGTCGTTCAACCACTCGACTATGTCAAATCCGGTAAACCCACGATCACCTTGCGTTGTTCCACCACTAGAGCAGATTGTCTAGTCGGTTTCAACACCAAGACTCGTTGTTCATTCATCGACATCAAGCTATCCCGCCGCGCCAAACGTCTTTCATCGCCCCCTAGGGACCGACTCCTCACCGCCATGGGTTGCTCCACAGTTGACAAACCATAATACCGTGGCCTTAAGTATTCTCCGTCGACTTTTATATTTGTAGGTTTTGCTATTTTGTTTTCTTTATGTTGATTGTAGTTCGAATTTGAGATGAAAATTGACTGCTGCGGTGTTTAGAGTTGGGTTCTGTTCTTTTTGTTGAAAATTTAGAGTTGAAAATTGAATGGGTTGAAAAATGAATTAATGACTGCTATTCTTTTGTTGAAAATTTGAAAATTCCTTCTTGATCCCAAATGAAAATTTCTTTTTGTTTAGAGTTGGATTAAAATTTTGGTGTTAGTGATTGCTGCGGTGGTGGATGTTGGTGATGCGACTTGGTTTGTTTGGTGGTTTTTGGGTGTGTTGGTGGTTGTGAGTGTGTTTAGGTGTAATGATTTTGGTGAGTGTATTTGTTGATGTTGATGATAAGATAGATTGGTGGTTGAGAATGGTGGTTGTGGCTGATGTTGGTGGTTACTGGTGTGTTGGTGGTGATGGTAGGTTCAGGCTTAGTGATGGTCGATGTTGGGGGTTGTGGTTTTTTTCATTTTAAGTGTGAATTGATTTTAAAATAGAGAGTAATTTTTTCTTTTTGTGTTTTCTGTTAAAAAACAAACGGAGTTAAGAGTAAGTGACCGAAACGAATGATTTTAAAAACTAAAGGACCACACGAGAGATATGCTTAAACCTTACAGACCACGGTGGATTTTGCCCAAAATATTACCACCTTGAAATAAAAAATGCAATTCAGATTTTCTCAAATGAAATATTGCATTAGTAAAAAAGAAAATCAGTTCTAAAAATTTAGACTTTCTCAACTTAATCCAGCTCTCACAAGTCCCAAATTCTTCTCTCTCTCCCTCTTTCCTTCCCTCTCTCCCGGGTCAATTTCTCTTATCTCCATCAATTGCTTTTAACCGAAATCGAATGGATTTCATTGAAACTATATTTGATTGTGTGGAATCAAGAAAAACCGCAAACCACTCTCTCAAAATAGAACCCTAACACAATTTTAGTTGAGCCCCACAAATCAGAGTGAAAGAATGAGTCTGGAAGACTGAGCATGGCCGAAGACATGCATGTGGGTTGGAAGAAACACAAAAATAATTGCTTCCTTATAATGCGGTTGTGGAAGGCAATGATGGTGGTTGTTGTTGACTTTCTGAGGTTGAAATAGAGATATAAAAGAGATAGAGGTGGGGTTTTCTTGGTTGAATTGGAGCTAACATAGAGGTGGAGTTGGATTCGAAGATGGAGGAAGAGAGTTTAGAGAGAAAGAGAGAAAATGGGATTGAGATTTGAGACAAACTGATGAAGGGAATGAGAGAAGGATTGTGTTATCCAGTGTTATATATAAGGGTATAGTGGTACTTTCATAAATTCTGCTAAGCAAGATAAATGGTGTTATATTCTAGTGACCCGATAGTAACGCAAAAAGAGAATATGTCAAACCTCAGGGATGTTAATGTAATCCCCTATATAAATATCCACAATGATGTAACTTAACTGCACTGTGAAATTTTATTTTCGGTTTATGAAAGGCATATCATATCAAATAGTCTCTCAACCATTAACCATTTTGATTTCAAGTCGCTTAGTTTAGTTCTCATACATTAGTAATTTTCAAGTAGTTATTTTTTGTCGGTTTCCGATTTAAACTGGGAAGTTTGCGACATGAGGTTTAAATCACTAAAATTGTTTGTGAACATAAAGCCAACATTGTGAATGTTTTAAAGATTTAAGACAACTGAGAATAATCGTTTGAAGATCACTAATAATACTTATTTTTTAGACAAAACCATTAATATTTCAAGGACTATCTTATATTAATAGAATATTAAAGGATTATTATATTAAAATGTATGATTTTATCTATTTGGTTAATATTGCAACTTGAATAACTATTTTAATTAATGACAAAAGTAGTCATGATAAAATTTATTTATTTAGCTATCTATACAATTATTATTGTTATTATATAATTTGAGACAAATAAAGTTTTGAATTTGTGATCATGTACTACAAAAATAATATTTATATGAAAATAATCAGTAATACAACTAGTATAATTAAAAAATATTGGTTGGAAACGTTTCTATTACATATTGAATTTTTGTTAGAACAAAAGGCTAGAAAACTTAATGAAAATTTAGAGTTTAGTTTTGGTAGGTTTAGAGTTTGGTTTTTGGTTGGTTTAGAGAGGTTTACATGGCATCTTGATCTATACAAGTTTTAATTTACCTGGTGTCAAATTGAGACAAAATTAGAGTATAGTGACCACGGTGAACATTTCCGCAATCTGTATAGACCGATGCAAAATTAACCCCTTCGCCTCTCACCGTGACACGTCACTGTTCCTTGTTTGCTCAATTTGCCACCGTTTAAGCGCAAAACAGCCCCGAAATCCTTAAACCCCAAACGCTCTATCTTTTGGTTGTGTTACCGCACTGAGCTTCAATTCAGCCACTTACTAAATCCATTACAAGTCCACAAAAGCCACAGCTTTGCAGGTAATAATCTCTATCGTTGCATTTCTTGATTTTATGTACCAAGAACTGCTCTGAAGTTTGATAATTGAAGATTGGTTTTTCTACAAATTCGTGTTATTTTTACTTTATCAGCTCTTACTTGAAATGTTTCGGGTTTTTTTAGTAGTGGCAGGTTCTGTTCTAAACAATTATTATTCAATTCTTTGTTGGGATTAACTCAGTTATTGATATTAATGGATCTTGGATTGGAATTAATCCAAATCAGTGTAGAATGTGAAGTTAAAAGAGTTCTTATCTTAATTTTGAGCTAAATTGTTTGGGATTTTCTGCATACTGTAAATTTGGTCGTGCTTGACATCTGGGTTCTTGCTTGTGATTGGTTCTTGGCTTAAAATGAGTGGGTGACTCAGTATCTATCTATTGTGTATGATTTGCACGTTGACCATGTTGATCTAGAAAATTTGTCTTGTAAAAAGAATGAATGGGGAGATTGTTGATTTGATTGTTGAAGTTATTATGTAGTTGATTTGGATGCAGCAGGTGGGAAGTGCCGATTCTTTATAAATCTGAAGCATGATAATGTTCTTGAAATTATAATGTTGTGCCATGTTGACGATGGTGGCTTAAGTTACATGATATAGCAATCATAAATGATTTAAAGACTGGTACTCAGTCTTCAGCTGTCAGACATATCGACAATGGTCTTTCATATTTCCTTCCACCTTCCCTCTGTATTGTTGGATATTGAATTTGTGATATCAAGTTAAAGAATGATACATTCTTCTTTAGATATGTTGATTACGTTTACTCAAAATTTTTAGAGATCGACATTTTGAGTAAATTTTGTTTTCTAAAAATGAATTTCTTATAATGTACTTTTGGCTATCTTGGGATACATACATTCTATGCTAGAGTCAGGGTATTTCTTAGTGTAAGTTGTGATTGTTTTGGGAGTCCAATTCTTTTAGCCATTATTTCCTATCTGTAGACGATAGGTTCCATGCATTCTCAAGGTTAGTTACCTTATTTTAGGACCTTAAGGTGAAGTCCCACTTGTATTTGTTGATAGAGTCAAAATTCAGATTAAAATGTTCTTTGGTGATGCTTATGCCATAATTGAAGTTATTCATCCTGGACTGTGAATGACTTATATTTCATCCTATAACTATTAAAGCATTTACAAAACTAGGTTGGTTGTTTCGAACCATTATAATTTTCTTATCACTCTCATATTCATTTTATGTGATATTTAGTTTTTACTAATTATTCATGTTATAGCAATCCTGACCTCATCTTCCAATTGAAAAATGTCATTTTTTTCTTCTTTTTTCTCTCATTATAATTCTCAAATTTATAAACTGTAGAATGCTCATGTCGTAGGCAGTTTTTGTTTTGTTTGAATTTCCCAGATAAGCATGGGAGGGCGAGGAGTAATAGGAGATAAATGGTCCATGAGGATTCTCTGGGCATGTGCTATTGGGAGTGCAATCAATATGTTCAAGTGACCTTCAACTTTTGATTTTTCGCTTTTTTCCCCTGTTTGCACTATGACCATCTTTGGTATATTGCTCTCCTCCTGATAGTTTTTGTCTTTGTTTGTGTAGGCTTGTATATGGTTGCTGTAGAAAGACAAGCTCAACACAGAGATCGAATGTTGGCCGGAGGTTTGAAGTCTGTAGAAGCAGAAGCAGGCAATGGTGAGAATGTTTAGTAAACAAACATTGTTCTTATGTTTCAAAACACTAATATTTTCAAAAGAGCAGTCACACAAACAGCTCTCCGCTGTTTTTGGCACTTCAAGTTTTTGATTTTCATATGTACTAATAATTTGTTTATTTGAAGAAATGATACGGAATTGAGGTCATAGTGAATGCTAATTACCTAATTTCCTGGAATAAAGAAGAAATGACCTTGACGTTCTGCTTAAACTCTGTTTTTGCGACTCTGAATGGTTTTTGTTAGAGCAAAATGAACTATGGGGAAAAAATACCATCTATTTTTTTTTTTAACATTTTGCGACAATTATATTGGAGAGATGGATATAAAAGTCTTAGAGCAAGTTTGGTTTCATAGATTTGAAATGCGGTATTTGACCAAATGTGCACATTTGGAGAAATCTACTGTTTGGTTTGTAAAAATTGACCCTCAATGTGCATATTTGGTGAAATCCAACGTATTCGAAGTATCTCGTCTCCGTAGAATTTGAAATACCACATTCTAGGGCGTATTTCGATAATAACTCATTTTCTGAAAAAAGTGAGATTTTATATATAGTGTTTTCTTCCATTATTAACCCTACTCATTTTATAGAAATCCAAGTTTACCCTTCAGTCTAATACATTAACAGTTTCATAATTCATGTGCAAAACTTATTTTCCATGTATTAAAACGTACTTAAGACTATCACTTTACTCAAGTAATTAGTTAAATTGTAGATATGATAATTGATTACTTTTTTTTAATATTTATTATCAGTGACGACAACGTTACCAAATAAAAAGAAAAATTTTGCCTTCTTCCAAAAAAAAATTATTTTAGAAAAAATAAACTGACTATAAAAAGGTGCTAATAACCATATAAAGAGGAGAAAAAAAAGAGACTTAAAAAAATTTGTTTTAGAATAAATTCCTTACCAAGATTAATTGGTTTGACAATAGTTACAAATAATATGTTAAAATGTATATAAGGGTAAATTGATCGTTTTATTAAATAATTTGTTGAAATGTCTGCATTTGAGACATATTAACCAAACAAATTTATGTGGTATTCAGATGAGATATTTGTTTGAAATACCTCTCAAACGATATATTTATGAAACGTCTACATTTACAAAATTAATACATTTAAAATATCTATATTTGATCAAATGTACACATTTCAAAATCTCACCAACTAAATGAGTTCTTAAAACATTCAAATTTCAGAGTATGGTTTGACAACCATACTACGTTGGTGGTGTAAAGTTTTTATTTAATGTCCATTTTAGCTCGCAGAGCTCAAATTGCTCGAACTTGTTTCTGCCAAATCGAAGCTTTGTGCTCTTCAACTCTAGCCGCTATGATAAATGGCTCCACATCTAGATATGGATTTCTGCTGTGTTTCATACTTGTCATTGCAATAGTATCCGTTTACTATAGAATCACTCTTCATGAACTGAACTAGGCACTCACCTTCTCCCAAGCAGAATTTAAGGCTATATTGTGACAAAAGCAAGGCTTTCATGTTAATGGCAGTTGAAAGAGTTGGTGTTTCACCTCACACAACCACCGTGACTCCGGATTCTAAGAACCGACCGCAACTCGGCCAGTTTCAAGCGTTGTTTCTGCCATTTTCTGCTCCTTCTCCTGCCATGCATATATAGCCAAGCCGCCACTGGCAGCAAAGCAGACTGGTCGACACTGGACAACATGAACCCACAAAAATGTTCATTCCTGGTTTTGGTGGTCTTACTTAGCTTTAGCTTGAAATTTGCTCACATGGTCCCTGATCATGACGCAGAGTCTCATTAAAAAGGACAAGAAAAACCGGGACCTTAACCACATGATTAACCCAACAGGGGCTGGTGTAGGGATGGGATTTGGTTGGCTTAATCCTGTTCCTCCCAACGGGCCATGCCTTGGTCCAGAATGCCAAGCTTCCCGTTTTCCGTACCCTGTTCCGTGAACACCAATATATGGCCCTAAACCGGGTTTACTTCCGCCACATTTTGTACCCAAACCGACGTTTCCGCCCCAATTACCCATTGTTGGTCCTGATCCTGACTATGGTTATAATCAACCCGGCACAGGCTGTCCTTTCACTGTACAATGTTATTATCACTACAAGATGAAACTAAGGCAAGTGAAGAAGGCAAAGCGTGTAAGAATCAATGAGTTGCAAAAGAGTGAAGCCGATGAAGATCTGAACAAAAGTGGTGGCCGAGATGAGTCGGTTGGTTCTTTGGGTCAGCTTTACCCTCAACATGTGTTAGATGACATGGCTGACCCTTGAGTAATTGGGGTCCTTGGCGTTGAAGAACATTGCTTGGTCAAAATAAGCTTGTTTTTCTTAATAAAAATGTTCAAATAAACTTCAACAACATGCTCATGTCTCTTCTCTTTGTGTTTGCTTGTTAATTGTATAAGATCAACGCAAACATGGCAAGAACAATAATACAATTGTTTGTTTATCAAGGGCAAAAACCTTTTATAATAAGATAATAAGATTTTGTCCCTGTTCTTGTTTACAATCTTATGATTGAAAGACAAGAATAACATAGCAATTTAGGCCTCTAAAACATAGCTTATGATCTAATGCTTACAACACAAGTTGACCACGTACATTTGTCCATAAACGGAATTTAGAATAACTAAATCAGATTAGATTTTTCACTATTCACAAGAATGCATTATCATTAATTTATAACCGAGTAAAGGGACATTTCCCTTGTATTGAAACCTAACAGCAAAAACCAAAATTAAAAAGAGTGACCAAGAAAAATGGGCAAATGTACACAGATCAGAGTTATAATCTTTTAAGTCATTTCAATTGAAAGATTTCAGTTACAGCATGAGGCGAGGATCCCGGTAAACCCAGCAACTTATTAGTGAATTTTTTTTTGTAATTCTCGCTTTGATCCATAAGCACTTACAGTCAGATTCTCCAGAAACCTTGCAGTCTTCATCAAAAAAACTCTACCAATAGGAGTACTTCATTTTGGTCGTGAAGGAAGTCTCGTTTCGTCACAAGTCCAGAAATCTTAAAAGTCTTTTGCTTCAAATCAAATTCATTTTTCATGTTCTCAGATGTCCAGTAGGTTTATCCTCCTGCAAAACTAGATCTTCACTTGGAAACCACTCCGAAAACAATCTGTTTTTGTATTCACTTCTATTTATGATTAGTTCCTCCAAGCAATTTAGGCCTCTTAGCAAGCACGCTATTCCAGCCTTGTCAACAGTCGTCAAGCCTATGTCTAGTTTCGAGCACTTAACTGAGTTTGACATAGGACAGGGCAACCCATTCAGCTCAATTAAAAACAGAACCTGCATAACCGATTCCCCTATAGTAACAGCTGTAGCCTGAGAAAGACCCTCAAGGAGAGATGTCAGAATTGTTATAGGATCGTCTTCATCATGATAACAAAAATCCAGGCAGTCAAAGATCCAGCGTTTAAAACTTTGCATTTCAATCAATTCGTGCCACCTAAAAGATCAAGTGATTGAAGATGCAGAGCGGAAATTTCAAGTGTGTCAGCATTGTAGTAAACTAATAATCATTGTAGTGATTGAAGATGGGAACGCATGAAGGATTTTCTTGTTTAATAAAATGTGACATTATTTATATATGAAATGGGCCTAGAAATAAAATTAGGTCACTTTATTTAGGTCCTTAATATCTATAATAGCAAAATGTGCGTAATTGTTATTTGCAATACATGTACGCCTACACATTTGTATGCATTTATAAATGCACACACATGGTGTAAAATCAAAATTCTAACACACGTCGCTATGATTTGGCAGCTCAAAAATTTTATGCTTCTAGCTTTTGTAATATACTGGCATTATGCCCTGTGCGTTGCTGCAAATTTGCTCAATAACATAGCTATCGACCACGCTGATCTCTAGTCCACCTCTTAATTAACTGGCAATTGCAACAACCAACTTTAATAGCCATTGACCATCTCCTCCTCTTTCTGGAAACAACCATGAATAACCTGAAGTCCCGAACCCATCAACCACTCTCTCTTGCTTCTCCTTAAACCGTCAGCCTGTACCAACTTCGAGACTTGACAATATCACTAGATAGTAGACCCTCTTAAGACTCTTGATACATAATATTGACTATTCAGTCATGTTACTCAGAAAGCTATCTATCTAAGGACTCAAATATATATATAGTTCAAATTATGCATGAAGCTGCAATTCATTAAGGAAAAAGAGAAAAATATGCATGAAATAAGAAACAATATTAGTATGTAGTTAGTAAAATTAAAACACCTTGAATTATAAATTGCTACAAAATTTTATAAAACAATATCAAACAATTAAAATAGCTCTTCGATTTCCTCACATTTAGTAAGGAGTAACATTTAAAGGTTGTCATGAACGGTTAGTGACGCTTTTTAAAAGCGTTATGAAGGATCGGCAACACTTCTAAAAAGGCGTCACTACAAAAATAATGGCGCTTTTTAAAATAAAAGCCATTATTAGTAACGATACGAACACCTAAATGCGTTTTTGTAAAGCGTCATTGAAAAAGATAGTGGCGCTTATAATGTTCACTAAACAGATCATTAATTAGATCATTTATAAGAGCCATTAAAATTATTTGTCTTATAGTGATCACACACCTTTACTATCATTATCTTTAATCAACCACATTCAATGAAATGAAAATACATTATTATCACTAATTTTAAATTAAAAAAATGTTTTTTATAAGTCATTTTTATTTGATCTGGCCACGACTGCGTTGAATTTGACTCGAATAGCTATATGGTGAAGAGTTGTCTTGTGAGTACGGTTTCGGGTATTAGTATTAGTATAGAAGCACAGATGCCAACTAATACTGTACCAAAGAAATTGCCCTAGAAAAACAAAGACGTAAAGGACTGATAATCTCCAAAGTGATGGTTCTGAGCGTAAAAAAATATTAGATGTCGCAGTACTCGCAGACACAGGAAGCAACCAATTAACACAAGCTTCATATGTTTCCGGATTCTCAGGAGAAACCAATTTCGCCTCTGTAATTTGCCTCCACCGATTATCTCTCTCCCTTTCACGATACAACATCAATGGAGATCTCTTCTATATAAACCCAACCCTCCATTCACCAGCAAACAACTTAAGCCAAATCCTTACACAACCCAACCACAATGGACCAACTCAACCACTGTTCCTTCTTCTTCCTAGCTGTCTTGCTTTGTTCACCACTAGGGTTTGCAAGCAGGGTCCTTGTGGGAACCAATTTGAACGACAAACAAACCCATGCAGACGACAATCAAGATTTGAACGACAAACAAGCCCATCCAGACGACAAGCAAGTCCACCCAACTCCATAATTTTAAAGACTAAAAGGCAAATTTAGCTTCTTAACCTAACAGTTTATTAGCGTTTTCATAAATCGCTTATTTATTGTCATTTAAAATTAAACTTGCGACTCTTTAATATTAGAGTTAAGCACTCCTGCATTAATGAACTCATAACTCTTCAATAAGAATTGTTAGTTGTCTCCGATTAATGATC
>CAODLS010169006.1:0-12498 GCA_948243855.1 Flueggea neowawraea | reverse complement strand
TATTTTTATTTTAATGTAATATTTTTATTTTAACAAATTATTTTTATTTGAATGAACTGTTTTTATTTTAATGAATTTGGGATAGAAAGTATTAAATTAAGTAGTAGATAAAAGTTGGAGGATTAAAATAAAATTGTGTTTAGTGGAAAGCTGAGTAGACGTCCTACGAGACTCTTAAAGTAGCTTCTGGGTTACGGATGAAAAAACTGAGGGGTTAGGAACTGAGGACTTTAATAAAATAACAATAAAAATGCTGAGCAGGCATCCCGCGAGACGATTTCAGGAATCCTGAGTTACGAGTAGTCTGATGCTTGACATTCTCTCTTTCTTTGTTTCTTTTCTACACTCTTCCCCCACCATACCATCCAAACTACATCTTTTTATCATGGTTTTTATGAGATTTACATGATTTAGCCGATAGATCTTTACTTATTTACTAGTTAAAACTATTAAATAAAAAAATTATCCACTTAAAAAAGAAACAAATGCATTTTCATGGGACAAGAAAAATGTATTTTTCATCCTGTAAATCTATCTATTAATTTATATTTAATATCTTATAAACGCAGTGAATATGCATATTGTATTTTTTTCTATTTACAAGTATTAAACTCTTAAAAACATGTTAATTTTTTTACATTTTTATTATACAATTTAATTTGTTCTACAGTCTATGTTTAGATTTCACAAAAAATAAAAATATATTACGAGCTTGTTTGATAAGTGCAGAACTTACTTAATAGTAGATAATATATAGCAAATAATATGTTTTTAAACAGTAAAAATATAGAGAGAGTGACACGTATTTTTATGGAAAAAAACATACTTATATGTTAGTGCTATATTAAACAAGCCCAAAAACTGTTAACATCTAAATTTCAATTTTTTTTAGTTTTATTTTCTCAATTTTTTCTCTCTCTCTCTCTCTCGTCAGTTTCTCTCTCTTCTTTCCCCCTCTCTCTCTTTCTTTCTCTTCATTTTTTTCTCCTCTCTCTCTCTCTCTCTCTCTCTCTCTCTCTCTCATAAACCTTAGTGTCGACCCTCCCTCTTTCCTTCGCTGCGCTGTGCTCTCTCGATCTCCTCTGCCGCGTTGTCCTCTCTCTTCTCTTCTCTTCGCGTTCTTTCTCAATCTTTGTTGCACTGTCTCTCCGTCGGCAGCAAAAGCGTCGGACTGAGGAAAAGGCTTGTTGTTTCAATCTCGTCGCTGTTTCGTTCTCGTGGGTCGTTGTCAGTCTCATCGATCTCAGTATCTCATCTTTTTTAGTCTCGTCAATCTCGCTCTCGTCGCTCGGTGGTAGCAGCAACAAAGGTGACTCCGACCAATGACGGCAATGGCACATGCGTGGTGGTGACGATGGGAAAAAAGGCTGAAAAGGGCTAGGGTCCGGGACTTTGGGTTCGACGGCTACTGTTGTGTTTCTTTCTTTCTTTTTTTGTAAAAAATATAGGTTGGTCCGTAACTTTTATCAAAATTATTCTAAATATCTTAACCTTAATAAATAGTTCACAATAGTTCACAGGTGTAAACCATTGTGAACCAAAAAATATTTTGTTTTTTAATTCAACAACAAGTGCATTTTTTTGTTATAAATTGTTTTTAAGTCCTTGAACATGTTATTTTTCATATAATGTCTCTGAACTTGTTATTTTAACATTTTAAAAAAACATGTTTTTTTCACAAGGGTTCACAATAATGTACAATATAATATACATTATTTTTTGAACCATTGTGAACATCAAAATTGACTTTGAAAAAAATATTTTTAAAGAAAAAATTCGTTTAAAATTTCTAAAAAAATAATTGAAAACATTCTTTTAGACTTTTTTAAAAAATATGTATTGTGTCAACCATTGTGAACCTTTTTAGAATATGTATTGTGTAAACCAAAAAAAAATTACCACATATGTGAACTATTGTGAACCAAAAAAATAGCTAAATTTGTTGAAATTTTTTTAAAAAATAATTAAAAAAATTATTTAGAATTTTTCTGAAAATATGAATTGTATGAACTATTGTGAACCATTGTAAAACTAAAAAAAAAACTACTACAGATGTGAACAATTATAAACCCAAAAATTGTTAAAATTGTTAAATTTTTTCAACAAATTAATTTAAAAAAATAGATTTTTTTAAATATATAAACTGTGTACTATATATGTGAACCGTTATGGACAAACAAAAATAAAATCTAGACTAAAAATATTTTTATTAAAAAAAAATTAATTTCTCACTAAAAAGTCAATTTTTTCCACGAAATATCGGCAATTTCTCACGTGCTTTTCAAAAAAATGGCATTTTGGAGATTGGTTTCTTCCTAGTTTCTATTTTTTAAAACAAGTTTCTTGTAGTGACAAAATTTAAAAATGGTATTTTGTTTTAGTATAGATGTGTAATTCTCCCAAATGTTATTAATAGAAAACTGCTTTGAATACTAGTATTAACATTTCTTCTTTTATATTTTTATTTGCTTCAACTGAGTGGTTAGTTTTGGATGGACTCTGGGAACCTCGAAGAGAACTACATCACGTGTGGGTCTAGTAAAAGACTACGCAAATAAGTTCGATACCACATCTTTACCCAAAATCTTAAGGTAATAATTTATGATAGTCCTTCACTTATACCACAATTCTCCGATTTGGGACAATTACCATTCACACTTGCATATCTAACACTTTTAATTCAGAGATAGTTATGAGTGTTCGAGGACTATTTTGATAGGGTTGGTGATGATAAAGGAGTAAGAGATGTGATTTTGGTCACTAATGGCGGTCAAATTTCTCACTAGTGTGATATATATAATATTTTTGCTATTAGAGAGAAAAATTTGTCATGAATTTTGGCGAGAAAGTAATTTATGATAGAACCTTCTTGTCAAAGGGACCAGAGGAGTGCAGAAATTCGGTAAGAAAATTAGCGACGAACCATTGTCTTCCTAGCTAATTTTCTGTGTAGTTGCAAGAAATCTTCTATTTTGAAGCTTTTAGTAGAAACTTTAAAATCTCGCTAATTAAGTTAGCGAGAAATATAACAAGAAATCTTCTTTTGAAGCTATTAGTGAGAAACTTTAATTTCTCGTGTTTAATGCGTTAAAGAAATCTTCTTTCCAATATCAAAAGTCATTTTTAAATTTTAATTTAATTATCAACGGGCTTGTAGCTTATTGTTATTAAAATCAATTCTAATACTAAGGAGTATGAGTTCTATTCATAGAGTGAGTAAATAAAATGACCTATCAAAAAAATTAATTTAATTTATTAATTTTGATATATTTTCTAACGTAATTTGGTTTTTATTGCAACATGATGGACCTCAGGATCTGGGACCTAGAGAGATTCCATGAGATGATCCATGGGAGCATGAGGCTTGTGAGACATGGTCAACAAGTATCACAAAAAGGGCAGGCCTCCAAGACGGATAATGCAGCTGTGATGAGTTGCTGGAAAATCCACGGCATCAAAAATAACTTCTTCTCTGAAACTCCAAATCTTACCACACCTAAACACAACGGCAGCTTGAACAGAATATTGCAAATCGGACACAAGGAATGCAAACTTGAAGATACTAACAAAACAAACTGATGTAACAAGAGTTTAGACCCATTAAGCTCAAATCGATAAATGGATTCAGAAGCCCACAAAAAAGGGTTATATTTTATAAGAAGTTTCTAAAAATATTTTATGAAAAAGATGAGTCAACAAATTGGGTTCACATTAGATGATTGTGTTTGTACTTGCGGAATTTACATTTATACTCTTATACATTATCTATAAATAGAAGACTACATTACATATTAAAGGTACATTATCTATACTAAAATTTTATACATTAAACTCTACCGAATTAAACACTAATTTGAGCATTAGAAAGTTTATCGATGATCAACCAATCTCACTTTCATTTTATTCTTGCAAGATTTAAAGTGACTCAAAATGTTCGTAATCTATTGTTCATTTTGTTCATCTATTTTAGTCTTGTTGCGGTTTAAGGCAACAACACAACAATTTAGATCCATGAAACTAGCATTGATGCATCTGGAAAGAATCGTTGCATTAGCAAGAGCCTCCCGGTCAATAAAATCAATTATTGTTTAACCTTTTGTTTTATTTTTTCATAAATAAATACCAACTGTTGTTAATTTTTTATAAGTCATTTTATTTATTTTTATTAGAAATCAAACATGCAATTCTTTAGTGTTGGAATTAATTCTAGTACTAATGAATAATTGTTTAACATTTTATATTTAATTTTTTATAAATAAAGATATGTTTACTATAGGCATCCAGGTGCAGGCCGACTAAGCACAGATGATGAACCTATCCTTAGTATGAGGCAAGAAAATGACAATACTTATGCTTTTTCGATCAATAAATACTGAACCTGCGATGGAGGACCAAATTTGTTAAATATTGTTATCAAATAATTAGCAGTAATTTCGCCTAGTTTTATTTAAGATCAATTTATCTAACACGTACATATAGATTGAATTTGTATAAATTGCTTTTTTTTTCTCCCATCAAGAGTCGTAGTTGTTTTTCTCATTATATGTTCCTACTCAATATTTTCTTTGTTCTTTTTTGACATTTAATTTTCTATTTAATATGTTTGTCAAAGCTCAAAAATGTTTTACCAGGTACCCCTGAGGACTTAAACCATATTCAAAGCCAAAGTTGTAAGACTTAACAATAGGTCAATGTTGGTGTTTTCTTTTTTTTTTTTTTTGACAGAAGGTCAATGTTGATATTAATTATAGATAAGAAGTGAATATATATATGACCTTAGCTATAATTGTTTAGAGGGTTGAATCCATCAATTGGCCCTTGAACTTTTAAACAATAATTCCCTAAAGCCCCTCAACTTTCATTTTCACCTCAACTTTCATTTTCACCTATTTCACCCTTTAACTTCTAAAATTGAAGACATTGAAACCCAAAATTACCCTTCGTTAGGTTTGTGGGTTTCCAAGTTAAACCTTTAACTTGCCCTCAATTCAATCTAAAAAACCCTAATAACTTCAATCTCCAAGTTTTGTTTTGATGGCGCCCAAATTATCTAAAATACCAGAGTTTTTGTACACCTCAAATCTCACAATCATCAGTTTTGATGGTACCAAGTATCATATGTTGTTGTTGGATGATGGGGAGTTATGCATTGTTGTTCTAAGATTTGGATTTTGGGTGGCTTCTTTAAGCTCTCCATCTCTCTTGGATTTGGTGGGATTTTGAGAGAGGAAGTTTCATGATAAGCAGTTTGTTGTGCTTAAAATTGCAGGTTGACATTTAGATTTCAAATTTAAGCTCACATCATCACTTGTCTGTTTGTATTTAGTAATTTCCTGGTTAGTCTGATTTACAAATTGTTATTTAGTTTTCTATTGGATGAGTTTTGTTTGTTGAAATTTGGGTCATTCATTAAAAATTATGGATTTTTTGTTGATACAATTGGGTTTCACTATAGTATCAGATTCCTGATTTTGATTTTTTGAAATTTGGGTCTTTGATTACATTGGGAATTGTATGGGAAAGGAACTAACTTCCTTCAATTAATCTTAGATTTTTCTTTGATTGAAATTGTTGAGTCTAGTTTTGATGATGCTGACAACAAAACATCTATGAAAGAGGTACAAATGGGCAGATTCTGTAAATTGATCTGTTACGCACGCAAAATCAAGCGTGGTGATCTTAGCACGTAGGAGACGACTAAAATTCCTCATGAGCTACCTGGAAAATTTTTTACGCACGCAAAGTGAAGTCTATGCACATAAAAGGAATATAATGCTTTGACTTGATGAAGACTGTATTTCAGCATGTAAGGGCAAGAAAAAAAGGCATGTGGAGAGAAAAAGGTGCAATCTTAGAGACATGGATATTTACGCACGTAAGAGATTCCCTAAGTGCATAAGTTGCTACATGACAAATGATGACAACCATCATGATGCTTATCGGGATTTGATATGTTTTATAATAATAAATATATGATTTTCTCGAAAATGGTTTTATTAAAATGATTTAAATATATGGGCTTATAGTTTCTGTATCTTTTAGGCTTGTGCGAGATGGGCCGGACTCCCACAGATGGTTCACCTCATACGTCGGTCATGATCCCGAGAATGGGTCATGACAGACTATATTCTTGATTCCAACGGTTACAAACTTCAAGAAGGCTATAAATCGGATTTATTTTCTCTTCCATCAACTCATTTAATTTATCTTGCATTTTGTTGATATTGTGTTTGGATTGGATTTTTGGTTTTGAGTTGATTTCGCATTTGAATTTCTATTTTTTTGTTCAAAAGAACTTGTAGAAACTTTTTTGTTTTTTTTTTATTTCAAAAATATTTTCAACAAGGTTTTAAACTTTCTCAAAATCTAATTCACCCTCCTATTAGATAGAAATATTTGGGACCAACAAGTGGTATCAAAACTTGTTCTATTGACAAATTGTTTGGCTTTGCAGCCAAAAAGTTAAAGATTCAAAATGGCATCCATAGGAGATATTTCTAAATATGAAGGATTAGCTATTGTTGTGCTCATTGCTTTGATGACAACGATTATACATATTGAAAGACAAGGATGACGGTGTTCCTTAAATTGGAAAGCATGGACTTATGGAAAGTTGTTGAGGATGGTCCACTTGTGCCGACAAAAATGGTAAAAGGAAGAAAAGTGGAGAAGCCAAAAGAATAATGGAATGACAATGAGAAGAGGTGCATCTCCTACAATCACAAAGCTATGCATGTCTTTTATTGTTCCTTGAGCAAATCTCAATTCAAAAAAAAATCCAACAATATGAGACGGCTCAAGAGATTTGGCAAACATTGGATATTGCATATGAGGGAACTAGCCAAGTGAAGGAAAATAAAATCTCCCTCTTTGTTCACAAATATGTGTTGCTCAAAATGGAGGAGGAAGAACCCATTCAAGAGATGTTTGATCGCTTCAATGATATTATCAATGATCTCAAAGCTCTTAGAAAATCATACACACATTCCGAGCCTGTCAGAAAAATCTTGAGATCTCTTCCAAAGTCTTGGACTCTCATCAAGAATGCTATTTAAGGAGCCAAAGACTTATCCTCTCTTCCAAGTCTTGTTAGTAACTTTTAGTAAATCATATGCAATGGTGATGGGTTTTGCTCAAGTGGAGTTTAGGTTTGGTTTATTGTAGGGATTAGGGTTTATGAGGGCGTTAATGCTAGAGTTACATCTTATGGGATGATATTTAGCTAATTGGAGTTAGTTAGTTCATTAACTTGTTTTGTTTAAAGAGGTGCCATAAGTAATGGCGACGTTGGTATGATGTGTGCAATTTAACTATTTGAATTCATATTTATGTTCAACAGGTGAGTTTTGACATAGGTTTGGACTCAATAGGTGAAAAATGAAGATGAGAGACTTTAGGGATGTTTGTTAAAAGTTCAAGGGCTCAATTATCTCCCTCATTGTTCACAAATATGTGTTGTTCAAACTAGAAGAGGAAGAACCCATTCAAGAGATGTTTGATCGCTTCAATGATATTATCAATGATCTCAAAGCTCTTATAAAATCATACACACATTCTGAGCTTGTGAGAAAAATCTTGAGATCTCTTCCAAAGTCTTGGACTCTCATCAAGAATGCTATTTAAGGAACCAAAGACTTATCCTCTCTTCCAAAGTCTTGTTAGTAACTTTTAGTAAATCGTATGCAATGGTGATGGGTTTTGCTCAAGTGGAGTTTAGGTTTGGGTTATGGTAGGGATTAGGGTTTATGAGGGCATTAATGCTAGAGTTTACATCTTATGGGATGATAGTTAACTGATTGGAGTTAGTTATTTCATTAACTTGTTTTGTTTGAAGAGGTGCCATAAGTAATGGCGACGTTAGTCTGATGTGTGCAATTTAACGAATGGAATTCATATTTATGTTCAATAGATGAGTTTTGACATAGGTTTGGACTCAATAGGTGAAGAATGAAGTTGAGAGACTTTAAGGGATGTTTGTTAAAAGTTCAAGAGCTCAATAATGGGTTCGGCCTTTTTGGAACTTAATATGGTTCTTTCAGGAAATGTTTGGTGTTACGCTATAATTACCTAGCCAAAGTTTGGATATCTGTTTTAAAAGATTAAATATATGGTTGTAATTAATCTTGAATTTGAGAAAACTCACTTATCTTCTTGGCTTCCAAGCCGTGTAGTATGAGATATCTTGTAATATTAAGCGATTGTTGACAAATAATAAATACGGTATATTCTTAGAATTAAATACACAATTCAAAATCTATTTTATCGTGAAACTATAAGATTTGCACTTGAAATTCTTTGAATACAGAAAATCAACTGAATACAGATAATTTGTGTTTATGGAGATTGCCAACAAAGATTGATTAGAATTAAGACTATTGTTTTCTTGAATTGAAATATATATGATGGATCTGTTTTTATAGAAGTCTAAAAATAATAATAATTGATATTTTATAAGATATTTAAAATATATTATTGTATGAAAGATTTTTATTTAATTATATAAATTGATTTTCATAAAATTTGAAAAATATTTTGTATTATAAATTTGTATTATAAATTTTCAAAAAACTTGTTTAATCGGATTATTAATATTTGTTTACACAGCATATATGTTACATTTTTTAATATTTTTAATTGTTAAATTCACACATGACCCGTTTATGATATTTTGTAATATAATTATCAAAAAATATTTTGTAATATCTTTTATCATCAGGTTTTTTTCCATTAAATATTGATGTAGCACTAGTACCATGCAGATAAGTTATTGTCACGTTACTGTTATTTTAGTACCACATAAATGAGACATCAACAATTGATATAAAAAATTATTAATAGAATATTAATGATGATATATTTTTCCATCAATAACAATGAAGATTCGTTGCTTTTATATAAAATTTATATTAAATAAACCTATTAATGTGTTGTGATAAATTTTAAATGATGTTTTCTTGTATTGTACGTTAATCCATGGCCTCCAGTTTATACATACAACTAATATATATACTCCTTCCCAGTATTTTCGTTCTTAAATGTATTTATCAATTTTTTTGATTTTATTAGTAAAATATAATTAATTTATAAATTCTTTTAAATATCTTCATTAGATTTTCAAGAAAAAATATTAAAAAAACTGGCAGTTATAATAACATGTGTTAAACTCAACACCAAATTAAGAACTGCAATTTAACTAGCGGAATAAAATAAGAGGATTACCTATATAGTTTAGGATAAACAAATGGAAGTGTACTTACTAAAATGGAATGAAGTATTTTATATTTTTATAATGTATAAACCAAAAGAGCTTAATTATTATGATCATCTAAGGGCATGCAATTGAAAAGGCAAATTGAAGCTTTCATACATAATCCTCCTTATCAAAAGAAAGGAATTGCATACATAATTAATTAAGTTATTTTAAAGTGTGAAATTAATTTATTAATAAGAAGAAAAAAACAGAAGAAGAAGAAGAAGAAAAGATCAAGAAGGGAGATTATACGAAGAGTTTGGCAGCCGTCATTGGTTGCACCATAAGAGACTAATTAATAATGATATTGGTAAGGTGAAAATTAAACAAAACCAAAAATACTTTCACTCTCTGTCATAGCAATTACACCTCTTCTCTGCTATTAAATGCAATTGCACCCTCTCAATACGCTCTGCAATTACTCCTCGCTGCCCCATCTTCCTCCATCTCTTCCCTCTTTCTCCTTCCTTTCTCTTCTTCTCCATAGCCTTCTCTCTTTTTTCTCTCTTTCAACCTTCTTCTCTCTTGTTTTTTTCAGTTCAGTCTCTCTAAATCCCTACACCTACTTCTTGCCATAATAGGCCTTGCCAAAACCGCCTCAAAAACCGATCAACTATAGCCCACAAGTACTTTGCTCACAAGGTAAATCTCAACCAGATCCACAAAAAGGAGAGGAAAAAAAAAGAAGCCCTTTTCTTTTATTTTCTTGGTGGTTTCTCAAAACCACTGGTTTTTCGTTGTAATCATTTTCTTCTCATAAAGTTCAAAATCTCATCTTGTGTAAATCTGTATTTGATTCCTGTTGAGATTTTGTTAACCTTGTTTTGTTTTGTGTTTTTCCCCACTTGGAGCAGATATGCATACATATAGCTAAAGAGAGAAAGGAGTTGGCAGTGAAGGCAATGTTGGATTCTCTGTGATCTTAGTGGTGTGTTATGTGGATATGCATAATATGCATTTGGAGTGTTTTGGCAGATTTTTTGTCTGTTAAAATACCCTAACAAGATTTTGTCAAGTCCCAACTTCTCTCTCTCTCTTGTGTATTATATATATAAACAATATTCTCTGTATCCTTTGCATTAGCACGTAACAAAAACTACAAAACCAGATAGATTTAAAGAGTGAATCTATCTATCCATGAAAAGCAAAAACCTTCTCTAGTATCCATAGAGTGAGAGAAAGAGAGAGGTTATTAGGGTTTGTGGGGATGTGAAATATGCCAGCCGGTTTAATGATTCCTGCAAGAGACATGCCTTCTTTGTATGGAAGAAATGGTAGTGTTAGTGGGTTTGATTCATCTTCAGGACTTCTTCTTTCTCAGGTCTGAATTACTCTTATTTGTTTTGATTTAATTTTTCAAATAATCTTTTTCTTCTTTGACCTTTTATTATTATTTACTCTTTTATTATTGTTGTTTTGGTTCATCTTCAGTTATATTTATAAACCTTGCTTTAATATATATATATATACACCTTAAATCGTCTCTTCTTCTTCTACTACCGGTACTACTTCCAACTGCTAACTGCTGTTAAGAATTTAAAAAGGTCTGTCTGTGTTGGTGAATTGATATTTGGGACTTTTTGGTAGACTTTTAAACTACTTTTACCAGAAAAAACCCTTCTCGGTATTTGCATTAACGCGTCAAACCTTTGCTCTGCACTCTCTCTCTCCCACACACACAAACATTCACAACAAACATCAACCAAGCCCTTCATTTTCATGTGTTTATAAAAAAACAAAATATATTTAAGCATTGTATTACACAAGATCTAGCACTTTTTCTTCTTGTTAGGCACACATTTTGTGTTAAAAATGAAAAAATCAATGAAAATTATTTGGGTTTTGGTTTTCTTTTTGAGTAGAAATTATTTTTTTCTACTTTGATCTGTTTGTTCTTAGATTGAAAAACCATAAGGTTCAAGAATCTTAAAGATCTGTAGATAATGTTCCAGGCAAACATGATGGAAGGCGGTGCTGGCCAACAACTTCACCATATAGACATGGCTCAAAACACCACATCCGAGAGCGATATTGCTCGGCTTCGCGACGAAGAATTCGACAGCAACAACACCAAATCCGGCAGCGAAAACCACGAGGGCGTCTCCGGCGATGATCAAGAGCCTCGCCCGAAGAAGAAGCGATACCATCGCCATACTCAGCACCAGATCCAAGAAATGGAAGCGTAAATAAGCTTAATTCAACCAAATTAACTTCATTAAGTGCTTCAAAAAAATGTTACACTTACGTTTCTGTGCGTTTCTTATGTTTTTGCCTAATTTTCTTGAATTATAGTTTCTTCAAAGAATGTCCACACCCTGATGACAAGCAAAGGAAGGAATTAAGTAGAGAATTAGGGTTGGAGCCATTGCAAGTGAAGTTTTGGTTCCAAAACAAACGTACCCAAATGAAGGTATAACGTTTTTGCATAACTTTAATCATGGAACTGTACAAAGATAGAATCATTAGATACCACATTTGCGAGTTACCTTAATGCATCAATTGGACTGTTACAATATGTAATTACTCCCCTTTTGGAAACTTTTACTTTCGTTTCTCTTTAGGGTTTTGCATTAGTCAAATCCTCAATAATATTTGACTCTAATTAACTATATATATGGTTTTTCTTGCAAGACTCAACATGAGCGCCATGAAAACACACAACTTCGAACCGAGAACGATAAGCTTAGGGCTGACAATATGAGGTACAGGGAAGCTCTAAGCAATTCTTCTTGTCCCAATTGTGGAGGTCCTACTGCCATCGGAGAAATGTCATTTGATGAACATCATCTAAGACTTGAGAATGAAAGACTGAGAGAAGAGGTCTACAATATTGATAATTAAATAATATTACATTAGTTCTAATTTTCTTTTCTCGGTGAATTACAAGGATTTGAACCTGAATTTATTTTTGTTTCTTTTGGATAACAGATTGACCGAATTTCGGCAATTGCTGTGAAGTATGTTGGCAAGCCAGTGGTGAATTATCCTCTTCTATCAGCTCCAATGCCGCCGCGCCCATTAGATCTAGGAGTTGGAACTTTCGGCGGGCAGGGAGGCATTGGAGGGGAAATGTATGGCGCGGGAGACTTACTAAGATCAATTAGTGCCCCTACGGAGGCTGATAAGCCGATGATAATTGAGCTTGCAGTTGCCGCTATGGAGGAACTAATTAGGATGGCTCAAATGGGTGAACCATTGTGGATGAACAGCCTTGACGGAGCAAGTGTTGTGCTAAATGAAGAGGAATA